>ML808730.1:96702-114339 GCA_009831015.1 Picea engelmannii | reverse complement strand
AAAGGCTAAGTTTGATTAAAGCAAGATTAATATTTGAATAGGTTAAGAATTGGATGAGGAATTCCACTTCAATTCATACTTGAGGGCTTCATTTCAGTTCATGAAGTCATTGTGGATCTTCTTCATTCAAGGTTGGAGAAAGTGTGTGTGTTGGAGCAAAGGACCATTGAAAGGGGACCTTATGACATCAAGGATTTTGGTTGTAATCTCCACTTTTTCTTAATATGATACAATAATATGTTTCTTTCCCATAAAACTATTCTTGTTCTATTGTATGATTCGTTGATCACATGCATAAGTTCTTGTTGAGTACATTGTGTTTCTTTCACTTTGGTTGGCTTGTGTTCCCTTACAGATTCAATATCACAAGAGCATTGAAGTGGAACTAGGAGGACAACATCAAGAGGAAGAAATATTTAAACGGTATGTTTCTCATCTCTTGTTAAATGGTGAACTCAATGGTTAGAGCTTAGGGAAAGTGTCATGTTCTGTTTTGTTTTGTTCTAGATCTAGGTGGATCTAGGGAGATCTATTTATGTCCGCATTTACCAATAAGTCCCATGACGACAGGTGATAGATATATATGACTATCTCTATGAAGGGATAGACTACACCAGGGAACCAGACATGCGAGCACCTCCTGGCACCACATTAGGAGAGATAGGTAACACATTTTTAAGTTTTTAAGTTATATAATTTTTATATATTTTTATTTAAGAAATAACTCAAGAGGAAAGCCAAAAAGAACACATTTTTGGCGTGGATCATGACTCTAACATAACTTTTGAATGTACAAATATTGGACCAGTACGATCGAAAGGATACCCATTGCACATGCATAGAGGACAAGGTGAAGACCACCTCAGAAGGAATGTGGATAGAGTATTGAAAAATGTTTAAAGGAACCTAGACATTCTTACCCACCTAATCGTGATGGTACATAATGATGATCTTCCAAAGAAGATGCAGTGGCAAGTCATCAGGGTACCACAACATTGGGTTTGACTCTTCCGACGTTTGGCCAACACTGTAGTGTGTTACCATGAGGCACATGTGGGGGAATTCCCCCAACATAGTCATTATGTACGGTATTGTATTGGCCTTATAGATGTATATTCAGGGCTAGAGGCCTGATTTTGTAAAGTTAATCCACAATTTTGTACATAGACTTTTGCCTCAACTTTTTACTTATATAGATGTTTATGTGCAATATGGTGCTTTATATACATACATGCTTCTAAACTTAAGAATGAAACAAATTCCAATATAATACATAGTTATAAAATGCATCAATAACAAGGTTCTGACTCCCAGGAACATGCACATATGTAATGAAATCAAAAGAACACTCTAGAATATGTACCTGCAAGAATCATCGGAGAAGAGCTGGGGCACGAATTTGGTACTCTCTATTCAACTGAGACACAACCAATTGGGAATCCAAGCGAACTTCAAGGGATTGAATGCCATGAAAAATGACATCTCTAAGAAGTTTGATCACAATGCTATACTTTGCCACATTATTCGTCATTGGCCCAAGACAAGCACCTTTTGAATTCACCAACTGACCCATGGGTGAATAAATCACTCAAGTAGTGGAAGAAAGATTCCGAGTGTGACAAATAGTATCATCACAAAATTATATAAATACCATCGATTCCAAAGACATGTTCCATCTAAGTAGAAGCATGATAAGAAAAAACCGAAGAGATAAATAAAGTAAGTTAAGTATAATACTACCAATATACAACAATTACAAAGGGGCAAACGCCCGAGCATTGTTTCTCAACTGTAGTACCTCTTGAGATAGAACCCATTGCCAGGGTCAATCCAAGGGTTCCTTTGGTAGTCAATCCACAAAGCCTCCAACTTGGGAATAAAGGAAAAACTTTGATACATGTCTTCCCATGGTATATAATCTGTAGTCATGGCTTCAAAGAGGGCTTCAACCAAAGGAAAATCTAAGTCCAAAAAAATATTCGAGTCGAAGGGATTGACGACCCAGATGGGAAAAAGGAAATGACCATAATACATATAAAGATAGATATTGTGATTAGAACTATCAAAGTCTCCCAATGATTTTTTTTTATTTCAAAGTATGAAGAATCATAAACAATGAGATAAGATTAAAGAAGAAAGTCATAGTCCCTTGGACCAATAGGGGAAAACAAAGGCTCTCATGCCTCCATTGGATAAATAATTTGATCAATTGGTGAAACCTCGTCTCAAGAAGGTGACCATGACTATAAAGGTTCCTTCTTAGAAGCAATTGAAAACCAAGGATAATATGCCATGTTACCCTCAACATACACAACATGTCTTGTTAAAGGGTTGATGGACCAATGATCATCATCATATCTAATCAAATGAAACTCTTTGCTCTCAATCCTATCAAGATATGGGAGGAAGTATGAACTGTGGTACAAGTCCACCCAAGGCCATTTAGGCCCAATCATAACCTCCAAAATATCCTCATTGGAAGGCAATACTATATCTAGGCAATCGACAAGTTTAGAAGAGTTTAGAACCCAAATAGGCTCAATGAGACGATCCAAATATTATGTCCAAGAAGGAGTTCGATCAATGTCTGTAGTGGCACATTGAATTGATTGATAAGCTATTTATACTACCAAAAATGACATAGCTATCCCTACATGCTCAAGGCCTTCCACTGAATCCAATGGAGAAGGTAGAACCCACAGATTCCCAAAATATGATGTAGGAAACTGACACACTTGGGACATGGGAACCAACAAGATCAGTTAATTAGAACACACTGAAATAGAGTTAACATAAGAGATGGGTGATACAAAGTTAAATGTTTTGATCAATGAAGGATACAACCCAACACCCATACTATGATGGCTATCTGGGAGTTACCAACTAATGAGACAACATATCCTGTGGATGCAGTTGAATTATTATGAGTAAACAACATTTGATCAATAGTCATGATCTTCCCTTCATGAGGGAAATAGAGTACTCGAAAGACCAAGGATAACACTGACATCATTAAATGGGTCCAACTATGTCCTAACAAGAAGTTGTAGTTGAGCGAAGCGCCGACCACTTCCACTTATATAGTAACGATTTTACCTCCTAACTAGAAAATAAAGGAGGAAATAATCCCATGCAGTTGAAAAGACTATCCTTCAAATGCTTTAAGAAAGGTAGGAGACAAAGCAAGCTCGGGGAAGCTAATGGCTCGCCAACAAGATACAAACATAACACATGTTAAAATTCCTTCATCAAAGACTATCCTCCCAATAGTTTTCATGGATTAAACGACTTGAATTTGGAAGGAAACATGATAGGAAAAGCAAGGCTTGACATCAATGGTGTCAAACTTGATAAATTGCGATCTAGAATAATCCATAGCCCTGATAACAGACAACAACGCACCTTGTTGTGAAGGGAAACTCTGGAGCACCTCTAAGGCCAAAATCACACAATGTCTGAGGAAAATCCTCTAAAATTGAATAGTTTGGAGTGGCTCTAGCATTTGGATTGTGCAATGAGTATTTGTACATGCCTTTCTGTATGAACGACATTGCGTCCCCCATATAATTCTCTATATGAAGAGTGTTGATGTTAGTGGTAGAATCAGACATGTACTTTTGCATTGGCAAGTGTCTAGCATGTGGAAGTCATTGAGAATGTTCTAGTATTGAGTTTACATTAGTTAAAAGGAATTAATTGAAGTAAAAATGTTTTTATTAATTAATTGATTTATTTAAGGAACATACTTAGCATGCATCATGTAATATAAATCTCAAGTGATATTAGAAACAGATTGTAACTCATGATTATAAAAGCAAGGCAAGGGTGAAGGAGGAAGACACTTACTTGTGTGAGATACACTTGTGATAAACTTGTGTTGAAGGGAGTTGACATAGTCGAGAGTTTGAGAGGAAGTCACTTTGGTGAGAGACCAAGGTCGAGTATAGCAAAGGAATTTTTCTATTTTGAGGAGTGTAGGAGAAAATAAGGATTTTTTCTTACACTAGAGTGAGGAGATATCATTGTTTGGGTGAAGATATTTCATCCAAGTAATGGTGAAGAGAGGGTTGGATCACAAAGGATGGTTATTCAATATCTTGGATAGGTGGAGAAGGAATTCCATCTAGAGGTCTTACAGGTCAAGGAGAAGAGTGAGCAGAGGAAACTGTAGGTGGGTTTTGAAGGACATAAGACAAAGGAAATGGGTGTGCCATATGAAAGTTTCCATATGTGGTTTCTGTATGTGTATGTGGATCTCAGTGGAGACGATCACATACGTATGCGAGTTTGTTGAAAGACATTTATGTACACCTCAAAAAGCACATTGTTCAGGGGCCGTATGACATAATAGACTTGGTCAGGTTTGTCTGTAGATGTATTTCTCTTAGTGGGCCATTTTCCTTGTTACAAGAGCTCTGATTTGAACTTAATAAAATCATATTGGAACTAGTTTTCACTTCGGGTTTTTTCTACGGGTAGTTTACTGGAAAATATTGGTGTCTTGTGTGTGATATTTTGGTTTCCTAGTTTATGCTTCCACTGCATGTTTAGTTAATTGCTCATCTATGATTTTAGTAGATAAAGTGATTTTATTTTGAGCTAACTACCGGGTGTTGAGCTGAGGATAAATATAAACACAATATTATAACATACCAAGGGTTGAGTCTGAGAGATAATTTTTCAACAAAGAGAATTATGTGGGTCAGGAGACTCTTTTCCTTTCGACGTCGACTCATGGTTACCCTAATCACGGGACCTGGTTGACACGTAAATGTCTGATCCCACCATATGGATGAAAAATTAAGTTCCATCTGGTGAGGGTGCACCCTAGGTTCTCCCTTGCGCATTTCCTGAATTACCAAAAGATCGCGTCACCATATGTTTACCTTGAGGGAACGAGTTGCTAAACATTACAGACTGCTGCTACACTAACAACCATTGGGCTTCTTCCATCTTGGGGCATTGATGCGTAAATAGATCTCTTTACAAAGTTTACTAGGAAACTTCAACTTTTTATTATCCTTCTTCACCCCACCAACATTATTATTAGGTTTATTGTTGTTATTGTTCTCCCCTCCTTTCTTACCATTATTATTATTCTTCTTTCCTACGGGTTTCTAGGGACCCTTTGGATTTTTCATTTGCACAACATGTACATCCAATTATTGGAGGGTGGGAGCAGTTGCAACATGAGTTGAACCAACCATAGTTTGATGAATTGAATTCTGTTTTGTTCGCTTAGAGACTAGACTTGCAACATATGTTAGGAAGTTGGTTGTCATTGATATCAATCCTAGAAGAAGTCTAGAATCCCTTTAAAGTGATGGGTCTATTTGAAGGAATATCCAAAGTGGTCTCCTTATGGCCTAACTCTAAGCATGTATCTGAAAGGAAGACACTTTGAAGAAGTATACAAGAAGCCCTAGAAATATGGTTAAGTATGGTTAAGTGGTTAAGAAGCATTGGAGGTGTGGTCATGAAGCCCAAAGTTGATTGGAGGAAAAGAGTATGAAGTATATACGTGGGTTGTGGTCATACGAATCACGTATAGAGTATATGCAGATTGTAGTGAAGCAAAGCACATGTGTCTGCAGGTTGACAGTGGATGAATCACGTATAAGTGTAAAAGTTTGAAGAAGGCACTATTCTCTTAATCCTGAAGTTGAGGAAGGTATGATGGTCTAAGATATTATACTCTAGGTTTTCACAGAATGAAATGTATGTTTTCTATATGTTTTGAGGCTTGTATCTTGGAGGTTATGGTATATTCTTGAATCATATCTTGGAGGTTATGTCATATGTTTAAGGCATATCATGGATGGTTTAAAACATGTTTGATGCATATTTTGGCACATGCTTGAGGAATATCTTGATACATGGTTTAAGTCATATCTTGGTACATGGTTGAGGCATATCATGGATGATTTGGTACATGCTTGAGGCATAATTTGGCACATGGATTAATGCATACCTTGGTGATATTGGATATATGATTTGGGGGATATTCTTGGTGATATTTGCATAATATTTATGTGGTTGAACCAGTTTTGATGATGATGATGATGTATCAATATCAGTGACAGTAACAATGATAAGTTGTTGATGATGATGTATTAGTTTCAATGACAGAAACAATGATAGGTTGTTGATGATGATGTATTGGTTTCAGTGACAACAACAATGACAAGTTGATTCTCTCATATATATTTTTAGGAGGAAGGAAGGGGTAAGGAAAGGGGGTTGAAGTCTCCTTCAAGTTGGTGTTGGAGAATCTAGGGAGTTGGAACTTCCTTCAAGTTGGAGCTTGTAAAATAGGGGCTTGGAGCCTCGTTCCAGTTGGCGTTGGAGAATATAGGGAATTGGAGCTTCCTTTAGGTTGGAGCCTCGTTCCAGTTGGCGTTGGAGAATATAGGGAATTGGAGCTTCCTTTAGGTTGGAGCCTCCTAGTTGGTGTTGGACAATCTAGGGAGTTGGAGATTCCTTCCAGTTGGTGTTGGAGAATCTAGGGAGTTGGAGCTTCCTTCAGGTTGGAGCCTCCTTCTAGTTGGTGCTGGAGAATTTAGGGAGTTGTAGCTTCCTTCAGGTTGGATCCTGTAAATAGGGGGTTGGTGTCTCCTTCCAGTTGGTACTTCCTGTGGATGTAATATTCAAGATAAATATTAAAAAGTGTTATGTGGTTTTCTCCCATTAGGGTTTCCACGTAAAAATATTATGTACCATGTATATGTGGTTATATGTTGATGATATATTGAATGCAATCATATGTGATAAATTGCTGATAAATTTATGCTTACATGTTATGGTTAAAAATGGTAAAAATTGCTCAATATTGATTCACCCCCCCTCTTAGTATTAGTGAATATTCCAACAACATAGTTGCTGACATAATAGACAATTCCATTGGCATGTGGTCCAGAATTAGGCTTATGAGGGTCAATGCTTGACCTCGATGTGTTGAGAAAAATTTTGTACTGGATCCCAAACTGAGAGTAAATCAAGTCTAACTGTTGGGCCTTGAATATGACTTCTTCTTTAGTAGTCACCCCCAAAGTAGAGATGTCCTTGGATATAAACGACAATAAGAACTTCAAGAACCACTCCAAGAGGAACTATGGAGGAATCATAGCCTTAATAATCCTCTTCCATATCTGTCACTCCTGAACGTGATTGATGATATGGGTTGTTTTGTCTTTCCTTTACATAGACAATAAATTTGTGCTACCATCATATTGTATCAGAAGTTGGAAGTGGTTGAGAAACACTATCGCAATATCATGGAAATTGCGAGAAGATGATCCTTGTAGCTCATTATGTCATTTCATGGAAAATCGCATGAGAGTACATTGAAATAGTTGCCAATTGAATGGAATCATCCTTTAATGAGTTTGAGGAGCACAATAAATGAAAAATTGTCATGTGATCACCCATATCCTTGCCAGATTTTCCTTCAAACTTTGGAATGTCTGAAGGTAGTTTGGTTGGGACTAGGGGTCGGTTAGGATCATGACAAACTAGGTCGTTCATCAATTTTGATAAGTCTAGAAAATTAAAAGTTGCAAGAAAGGGAAGCCTAGGTTGTGACATCTAATTTTGACTACCGGGGTTGGAAGCCCTGGGTTGGTTGGAACCCAAAAAAGAATGACCTAGAATGTAACTAGTGCTAGGTTTCCAAGAAGAGCTTACGTACTAGCCTAGGTTATGATAGAAACTAAGATATCCTTGACCATAAGGTGGAAAACCTCCACTAACTGGGTTTATAGATGATTGGAAGGGGTTTCCCCCTACTGGTATCCCTTACAAAGGGAAATTACCTTGCATGGGATTCCCTATAACTTAAAAATAGTTTTCCATTAATGGAACCCCTAATGATAGAAAATAAATACTCCCAAAATCACCAAACAACGTAAAAGGGTTTGAACCTACAAGCATGCCAGAGGATTGGAGTCCTCCACTCATCTGAACGTACCACCTGACAAAGGGATTGGTCCCTGAAGATGGAAAATATCCACTTTAAAGTGAAGGAAATGATAGAGACCCACCCCATGGGACAACTTGAAAAGGATTTGAAGAACTTCCCGCACCACCACTAAGATTAGAAAATATCAAGTTGGAGTTACACTTGTCATTTTGGTAGTTGAGTGAGGAGGAAAGATTCCCCCACCCTCCCCCAACTGTAGATGAAGTGGGGGTATGAGGACCCCCAAAACCTAACACATCACCAATGTTATCCATTATGGACCACTGAAGAGGAAAAATTGCAATGTAATCCAGCTATGAAGAAGTCATAATCTACATGAGAACTATATCATGAGGTCTATTTAAAGGAGGGTTGAATGACCTAACAAATCATTCATATTCAAGATCCACAACCTTAGTAAATCTTGGTGCATAAGTGTCTGAATTCACAATGTTCATCTCAACTAACCTTGAAGAACCTATTGGCTCGAAAGAACCAACCATATCTAGTCGGTGCCTCTAAGGAGGCGGTGAAGGATCCACCCTTTTCGATGAAAGACCTTGAATCCTTCAAGATTGATAGAGTTATTGGTATTCCACCTTAAATACATGATTAAAAATGGATATAGATAGACACCCTAAGGATGACTAAGAAAAGACAACACACCACTAATAGTCCTAAAGGAAATAACACTAATAAATAGAGGAAAATGACCTTCTAGAAATCAACACGGGTGATTAAGTATCGAGATCGATGAATGAAGGAGTGAGAAGTAGTTAATCTGACCTCCACATAATAACCCTACTTGATACAAGTAACCCTCACTTTGCAGGGAATACTCCAGGGGTATTAAAAGTGTGATGTAACGTTTTCCTTAGGTACCGTGAGAAGCCCCTCGTAGTCACCTCTGTGATATCTAGGAATGGAAACCAAATATACCAACTCATAGTCGACGCTCGGGGGAACAATCGACAATCGATATTGTATGTATGGGCAGGGTAGCTAATCTAGAATCCCAAAAATCATCGACACTATAGAGGGTGAATTGGTACTTAATGAACCCTCATATACACAATAATCCGCAAACGATTGGACAAGTATTGAAGGGGTAATCTTCACCACTCATGCTCACACGAACTCGTATTTAGCTCTCGTGTTAGAGGATTTGCCTGGACACACCTATACAAAAATTGGATTTTAACACTCCCTAAGTCATACTCCTATGTTCAGTTGAGTGTCCTTGAAGAGTTTACTCTCAAACCTATTCCAAGGCCCCATCCTAAACTAGTTGATGAACCTTAGAAACAAAAGTCCAGTAAATTTTAATTTTACTGTTCATTTTATGGGATGTTGTTACACACTAAGAATGATCATGCAACTAATGGTGTTTTATCACACTTGTAGAAAGGAAACACTATAAGAACATTGTTGTCTTTATAAAACAAAGCTTATCCTTAATGAAAATGAGTGTTTATGAAAACTTTGATGCAAGCTTTTCAAATGTCAATGCAATTTTTTTCCTTTTCACATATGCAATGCTACTTTTCTTTTTTAGGAAAACATGCAATGCAAATTTTTGAAATATATACAACTTTTAGCTTTCTTTTTCAAAACTAAAAACTTCTATGAATAGAAAACAAGAAGCCCTAGATGCCTACAAACGAAACTAAGTTTTATGTGAATTCACGAGGAAGAAAAGTATGCTACAACTAAGACCTGTTTGTTTTCCTTTTCAGTTCTAAGGGTGACAAAACATTGAGGGGAAAATTGATCTAAAAAACAAAACTCTTCTTATTTGATTTCTTGCAAACAAGGCAAAATAAAAACTGAGAAAAAAAATGCAAACTTTTCTTTTTGCTTTAAATATGGAAATGCAAGGGAGTCAAAAAACACAACTCTTAAACCAAAATCTTCATACTATAAAAAAAGACTGTGAGAGAAAATCCAAAATCAAAAGTCGTGAAAGAACTCTTCTCACCACAAAGAAAATCCAAAAAAGGTCTAAAACCATAAAAGCATCAAACACATTTGTTTTTATTTTCTTTTATAAAAAAATACTAATTTCTTAGACTGCTAAGACCTTTAGAGAAACACATAGAGTCCAAGAGAACCCTCAAAGACCAAACAAAACCTTAAGCAATCAAAAGGGCATGAAAAACCTCTTTACATGATATATACGCGCATGTCATCAAGGAAAGGTGCATATGTATGAAATATTCCCTTCTATAGGTTGTGTATGTATGCTTTTGTTACTTAAGAACAAAGCGTATTCCACCCAGAATGTCAAGAAAGGATTGAAAAATATTGGATTCAAGGACTGTGAATAAAGGCCATGTTTCTAAAAGATTCAACACAGTAATAAAAACAAAAAGAAATCAAGGAAAGAAAAGAAAACAAAGACAAACACCCTAAACTAACCCAAAATGAGACCTCCCCATTATGGTCGCCAATTCTGTGGGTGAAGAATGTACTCCTATGGTTTTGGGTCATAACCACAACAAAGTGATTGACCAAATACTTAACGCAGTCCCAAAAAGATAGTCAAGAAAATTATAACTAACTAAGTAAATTTTGATAAGAAGGAAGGAGACAAACCTAGATCCAATTGTTTGATATAGATCCCTCACTTGAAAGTTGTGTTCCAACATTCCACCCCAACACTTTCTCCAACCACCTGGACACAAGGAGGAAGACAACTGCAAGATATGTAGTTACAAAATAACTAACTTTCAAATATGCTAACTAAAATTAAGTCCATTAGTTTTCTAGATAATTAAATTCCCAAATGTAACACTCATAAACTAAAACAAAAATCTAGATAGGAAAAATAGCTCTTTATCGATTCAACATCAAAATTAAGGAATGTTATAACCAGTAATCGCTGCTCCGAAACCAACATTCAGGTTCCTCCACCTGTACCAATGAATATCGAATCAACCTCTAACTTCTTCGGTCAAATAGGTCCGAGAAAGAGAAGCGGTCTCTTTATGACAAGATAAAGGGAGCAAAGACTGCTAGAAACATGGGTTTCCATATTTGAAGGGGATAATTCATAGACACAGGATAAGGGGATTGCAGACTAGGAAATAAATGGCCAACAAAATGGTGATAAATGACATGATGATATCTACTCCACCCCTTGGCTTTTTATTATACTCCAAACAAGTGGTTAGGGTAGTTATCCACGAGAAATATGGGGCTAGGGACTAGTGAAACCCATAAACCCAGCCTGAAATTTAACAAAATTGTATTTTTTTGGGCCAAATAAATGTAGATGATAAAGAGTAACTTGAATATTTACATGGGATGCATAATTTATAGGGCACATTTATCTCAAAAAATGGGTATTTTTAGTGATTTGTGAGGAGGAATAAAGGAGGATTGAGTCTTCAAGTAGGGAAAGGGTATTTGAATCGGGCCAATAGGGAATCAATGCATAAGAGGTGGAAAATGTTGCTATAACAATAATATAATATTAGATGAGTTTATCAAATGTTTGATAAATGACCATGAGAGTAGGTAAGTGGTACTAAAATATTACATTAGAGAAATATAACAAGTTAAATCCATATCAAAGTAAACCATTGCAAGCATACCAAAATAAATAAATACAAGCATATATTATTTATTATCTTTGTGGCGTTTTGTTGTGGTGTCTCGGGGTCCACACCTTATGTTGTCTTCTCATGGTGATCCTCTTGGCCTCTAACAAATCCTTTTTTTTAAAATAATCTTTTGTCAACATTAGATGATATTTGTTTTACGTTTAGATCTTTGTTGTCCTTATGGAGCTTGCTGATGTACTCATTGAATTTGTTCAAAACCATAGAAAATGAAGTCACTTAATTCAATGATGCTGCATAATGAAATATAAAATAAAAAGGACTAGAAACATGAGTGAGTACATATAAGACTAATTCAAACATATTTCATTTGATACGCTTTCTTCTCCTCTTGATAGTCTCAAAGAAATTACAAAGGGATTATTTTTCGCAAAATTATACATTTGGGAACCTTCTATATAGATGTTGTAATGCTCTTTGCTTACTATGACTTTTTATATCAGCCTAATGTTTATGGTATTCTCTTGACCACTCCCTTATGATAGTGTCAACAATTTCATTATGGAAAATTATGCCTTTTCCAAATTTCAAAGCCTCTCCTTTATCATTAACTTGTATACCATCATAAAGTATTACATCTTCGCTATCTTCTATCGATACAAATTTTCATCTTTGGCCAACCTCATATTTCACCTTGTGCTCAAACATTATTATACATGTCATATAACAAATAAGTACCACAAACAATGTACTATATTGGATTCAATTACACTCTAAATTTCATTGGAAATGAAAGATAAATCATATCATGGATAACATGCTCAGATCTACTATGAACAAGAGCCTTGGAACTTTCTCCTCACTGCACTAAGTACAAGTAATCCATATCAAGGTATGGTCTCTCTTTTTTAGGTTATACTCTTTATAAATGGCTCAAGTAGTTTTTATTAATCTATTCTACAACATAAAACATACTATAGTAAGTAGTGATTATAATTTATGGATCTAGGTGCATGGTACATATGGAAACATCAGTATGGAGTGCTGAGAGAATATGATCCATGACCTTTTGCCTAACTCCTTTCAAAGGTTTTTCTAAGATGATCACATATATACTTTTTATTTTATTTTTTGTATATTCTCCAAGATGGTATCAGAGTTATAGATGACATAATTTTGATTTGTCTTAAGGTTGTAGGGTTGTATTAGACATGTTAATGAACTTATTGGCAATCGAGTAAATTTTTTTGATACACAATTCACGAGGATTGTGCTATGATGATTTAGAAAATCAATTAATGTAATTGTATATAACACATATTAAAATATTCTTATAGAAGATATGGATTGTAGAAACCAAATCAATGCTAAAAATCATATGCAAAATTTAATTTTATTATTTATAGAAAAATTACTGAGATTTTTTTTCGAGGAAGAAATAGTGGTTATTATTATAAATGAAACTCTTTTTAAAATAAATACATATTTTTCAATATTATATAAAAATCACAAAGTATGTAATTAAAAATCACAGGGGGCTTCTTGCTGCTACCTTCATCAATTGCAATCCTTTTACCTTTTCTTCTTTGGGTTCCTCCTCTCTTTCTTGTAACATCCCGCTCTACCAAGCACACTTTTATTGACATATTCTTTGAGGAAACGTGTGTGCAAGTGATCCGATTATGGTATATTATGACTTCATTTCGATTATGGGTTATATATGATGATGATGATGTATTGTGACTTACAACTATTTGGATGTATATGTATTGGTAGATGCTATTGACGAGTTTTCCTGAGTGTGCATGACTCATGACAAGTTATGGACGCTGATGGCATCAATGGAATTCCTTGGACTCCGGATTGAGTTAGGGAGTGGATTGTATTTTGATTGAGTATTTAATTTTATGCACATGTGACATATGATTGATTACAATATGATTTATGTATATGGATTATTGACATGGTTTCTGTTAGTGGATGCAAGCTTGATGATGCTTGCTAATCCGACTCACATAAGGAGTAGAAGGTCAATGCACAAAAACCAAACATTGAGGGAGAGGTGTAGAAACATCCCTGTCACAGCCTACTAGCACTCCTGTCATGGTCTGAACTGTAGGTTAATTATTACCTAGTTCGAGAGGTCCACGATGTCACGAGGTTAGACTGAGACAATCACTCATGGAGATTATAAGGGGCGTGCAATAGGGCAGAGTCCTTATTCCTTAGAAGCCCTTAGTCTCTCACAAGGTCGACCGAATGGAGTGTTGACTCCAAAGGGTTAGGAAAAATTCCAAAACCAGTCTAAGGTGAGTGGCACCCTTGAACCACGGAGGTGCATCTTGAAGGTCACGTAGCGTAAATAATAAAAAACAAAACAAAAAACTAGAGTCAATAAATCTAGGTGGCCTAGAAAACATCAAAATGATTAGACCTTGTTAGAAAAAGATAATTAATTAAACAATAATTTATTAATTAAAAATCCTAACAAGAGTCTAAGCCTAAGTCTAAGTTTAATTAAGGGACTAAATAAAAATATTAAATAAATTAAAAGAGTTGAGATAAATCAAGTTCTAGGAAAAAGTGAATAAAAATCTAAAGGTTGGATAAAATGCACATGTGTGCATGAAAATAATAGAATAGATTTTTAAAATAGAGATAAACAAAATATGAGAGAATAGGTGTACACATAGAATAGTATCTAGAGTCAAGCTACCACTAGTATAACTAGAAGAAGGCTCCTAATCCAACTCTAACTAAGATCTAGTTAGGAGACACTCATTAAATGAGAATTTGGGGAACAAATGGACAACTAAGAGCGAAAATAGGAACACATTGGGGAATGTGAGGGAAATTGGATTTTTAAATAAAATAAAAATGGTAATTACTTGTGCAACTTGGGGAGAGTGTGATGAGTTTGTGGGTGAATAATCATAATTAATTTAATCTAAAAAGTTAATTATTTGTGTATGAGGACATGTGTGAGTGAGTAAATTTATATAAAACAAATGGTTTAGAAGGAAAATGGATCTCACTTATTCTTGGTAAGATTATGTTGCCAAAATGTTTTTGACTGTGTTTTACTTGTGAGAGTTGTGATTTCAAGCTTGAGAAAGAGTGGAAGCTATTCCTTGCGAGGTAAGCGTGAGAGCTATTATGTTTTGGGTTCTTGTGTGTGGCCCCTTTGCAACTCGTGGGGCTAAGGAGAAGAAGAGTACCCCTAGCATTGGCTTGGAGGTACCGATGAAGTCTCCGTGATCAACAAGCGAGAGTAAATAAGGAGCGCAAGTTGAAGAAGGACATCTTCTGTAACAACCCTATTTCACTCAGGGCAGGCGCTACATCGTGGAATAACAATACCCATACTTAATTAGATATATATATCATGCATTTAAAGTAGGTTAAATAGAGAACTCAGAGTAAGCATAAGAACTAATGCTATTATAAATAATCCCTGAAATTAACATTAATTCGTATGCACAACAGAATACATGATAAAGATAAATACACAGACATGCAGAAACGTAATTAAAACATCATCTGGTACTTATCTTTGAAACGATGGTAGTTCCACCAACCAGGTGTAGGCCTTCCACGAACCTCCTAGCCTTAGACCACACTGCTCATCAAGCTCAGCAGTGGGTCACCCCTGAGCTAGGACTAAACTCCACCCCCAAGGCAAGGAATCCTAGGCTAGGCTGAGGTTACAGGGAAAACACACAGTCACAAGGAAGGAATTCTCTCCCAGGAACCACTCATACTCATTGCCCACAGACTCTCCTTCCCCACATGCCTGTTCCACCCCAGGAGTATACACCTTCTCTGTCACCTAGATAGTCCTTCAGCTGCTAACCTCCATTGCCTTGGGTTTCAGTAACAGACCGTACCAGAAGTCTCCGAGCTCTGTGGAAGCGACAGGTTTCCTTCCAGGAGTTCTCTCCTTCCTCTGTGCACTCTCTCACTTGGGGAGAGTCGCTCACAGGCCAAGCAACCTGTTCTTCCAACTTCAATCACCTCTCTCACTTGGAGAAAGTATTGTACAAACTGGCCAACAAGCCACATGCAGTCCAGCACTACATGGCCACAACAACGAACTGGGAAAACAAACACGGCCTTTCCAAATAGGCTCAATAATGACAGGATGGTCTCACAGTTACGGCTTTGGGACAGAGACTCCACACACATGTTCGATTTTCTCAGACAAAGGATGCATCGGCTTTCCCATAAATCAACACAGGCTATCCCCGAAATCAACACACAGACTTTGCCCCCAGTTTCAAAATGGCATGAGGTCTATTGTAAAGGTCGGACGGGATGTACGGTTCATAAGATGCACGGGGACTCTTCCAGAGGTCGAACGGGTTCATGCCCAGGCAGTCGAGGGTCGAATGGTGGAGGAACCCCCCCAGACTCAACTGGCGGATCGAGGAAAATGAAAGACCAACCCCCCAGTACGACTGACTTCTCGGGTTTTAACTGTTGTTGAAGGAAAATCTTCCTGCGGATAGGTAGATCTCCTCAAAGAGCTAGACTCTTAAATCTAAGACATAAAGTGCTTATCATGGTCACTGACTTCCTTTTAGGTCTACATAAACTAATTCATGAAGAGGAAGGAGGAAAGACGTACCTTTTACCGGTGTTTGTCCCTGCACGCTCCGAGTTGAACTCCAATATTGAGCTCCTCGATAAGCCCTGTAGACAAACAAAGTACAACCACTTCCTATTCTATCAAGATTAGTTCGAAGAAGACCTATCTACTTAGAGACAAATTCATGTAATGTCAAACACAAATTAGAAAGAAACAGGCCAAGCATATTACATTAATGAGGAAAAAACGTTACTTACAGCCATAGATGGAATGTAGTAGTTTTGTCAAGTTCTCCTTGCCTAACCCTTGCTCAAAAGCTCCATGATCAGAATGACGATAGATTCACTGATTAGCCTCCACTTCACTGTGTGTTTCCTATGAGATCATAGGTTTCATGCTTCTCATCCCTTCTCCAAATATCACTTATGAGATCATAAGTTTGGTATGATTCTCCATCCAGGTCCCCCTTTCACCATGAGAAAGCCTACTTATATAGCCTTGGAGAGGCTCAACCACTTGAGATATCATTGGGGTGGGTTGAGAATTTTCCTCCTTCAGTTAGGGATCTTCCCTAAGATCATGGCTTGAATAGGGATTCAAATCCAACTGCCTTCCGGGATTGAAGGGATCCTCCCCTCATTCATCTCAACAAACCAACTGCTGCCCAAAATAGGAAGTGCTCCCTCAAAAGGGCCATCAGAGCATTATAATGCTCCCCAATAGGCTTTAAGGGTGCGCCAGCACTCCCTAAACCCATCAGCGCTCCCCCAGAAGGGCTATTAGAGTGTTATAACGCTCCCAGATAGTGTAAGGGGGGGCGCCAACACTCCTGAGAGAGGTATAGGGGAGTGCTCTCCTCCAAAAACTTAGTTTTTGTGGTTCTTTTAAATGGAAAGAGGTTCATAAGCCTAGTTAACCATTCCTCCTCTTCCAAATCAAGTGTTTGACATGTGTCAAGTGTCCTCTTTATGTCGTTATAGGCATGACATAGGCATCATAGCAATATACTTTTCCTGACACTTGCGACACTTGTGAGCAAAATGCGACACTTGCGATACTATCGAAGTGAGTAATTTCGATGTGTAACAAATGCATGTGCCCAGGTCAACACCTGTCTCCCTGGGGCTGCATGTTTCCCATTTTGCACATGTTCCCCTTCCAGGAACTTAGGATAAAACAAATACAAATATTTCCCATTGCTTTTTGGAATAATATTAAAATATTATTCCCAAGGACTTAAGCCCTTAGGCTTAGCCCCTAGGCTCCACACTTAGCCCCATTTTACCACCTTCCAGCCCCTAATCCCTTGCCCACTCTGTGGAAGCTTAGTCCCCCATCACTCATTCATCGTGTCGGCCTGTACGTGACGGTGTTTATATTTTTATTAATGTGCCACATACATACAGGTACAAAATCAGGCTCTTGGCCTTCAACCCTTAGGCTCTCTGGCCTAACAATCACATAAGCCCACCGACTTATATAAACTTGGCTCACCAACCTATAAAACATATTTACAATTCATTTCATAA
>ML808730.1:83298-96086 GCA_009831015.1 Picea engelmannii | reverse complement strand
CTCTGTCAGCTGGATTATCCTAGCTCACTGGAGTGTTGCACTTTCTTCCATAAAGTGCTTCAAATGGGCTCATCTTCAACGATGCATGATATCCATTATTGTAGGTGAATTCTACCAAATGCAGGTAGTCTTCCCATCTTTATGGCTTGTCCATCATGCACATTCTCAGCATGTCCTCTATTACTCTGTTCACCCTCTCCGTCTTTCCATCAGACTCGGGATGATACGCTGTACTAAAATTTAGATTCGTTCTGAATCCTTTGAACAATCCTTTCCAAAAATTTGAGGTGAATTTAGGGTCCCTATCAGACACAATCGTTTTAGGAGTTCCATGCAAGCGTGCCACTTCTTTTAAGAAGATATCAGCAACATCTACTGCCTTGTGATCGGTTTTCAGTGGAATAAAATGGGTAGCTTTTGTAAGCTTGTCCACCACAACCATGATCGAATTGTGTTGCTTGCTCGTTCTGGGCAATCCTGTAATAAAATCCGTGGTCACCACTTCCCACTTCCATTCAAGAATGGGTAAAGGCTGTAGCAACCCTGCTAGGTGCCTATGCTCAACCTTAACTTTCTGGCATTCCATACATCTAACAATGTATTCAACGATCTCCCTCTTCAAACCTGGCCAAAAGTAATGGCTTTTGACTGCTTCCATAGTCTTCTGATATTTAGGGTGTCCAACATACATCACAGTATGCATTTCTTTTAGAATCACAAGTTTCAATTCTTGGACATTGGGTATATACACTCTGTCTTTATACAGAAGTAATCCATCAACTTCCAAGGTGTAACTTTCCTTTTTCTGTGGTCTCTCATGCTGTTGTAGCTTTGCTACTAAGTCTCTGTACTACAAATCAACATTTGCAGCTTCCAAAATTCTACCCTTGATATTAGTCCTGTACATTCTAATGTTTGAAGTATGTAAGTCATGCAATTTTCTGCTGAGTGTATCAGCCACCTTGTTTTCCTTCCCCTTGATGTGCTTGATATCAAAGTCATATTCGCACAGAAACTCCAGCCACCTACTTTGTCCAGCGTTTAAAGTTAGCTGACCAAACAAATATTTCAGACCATTGTGGTCTGTTCTCAATTCAAATCTCCTTCCCATGAGGTAATGTCTCCATTTCCTCAAAGCATGGACGATTGCTACCAGCTCCAAATCGTGAGTGGCATAATTCTTTTCATTCTCTTTCAGCTTCCTGGACTCATAACAGATTAGAAATCCATCTTGGCTAAGAACTCCTCCCAACCCTTCCTTACACGCATCTGTGCACACCACAAAATCCATATTTGGATCTGCAATCCTCAAGATTGGAGCACTGGTTAACAGTTGCTTCAATCGTTGGAAACCTTTCTCACACTCTTCAGTCCACTGAAACTTTTTCTCCTTCCTTTGCAAAGAAGTGATAGGGTGAGATATCTTTGAGAACCCTGTTATAAACCTTCTGTAGTATCCCGCCAGACCCATAAAGGATCCAACTTCCGCCACATTCCTTGGCGCTGACCATTCTCGGATGGCCTCAACCCTCTCAGAATCCACAATGATCCCTTCTTCTGAAATAATGTGCCCCAAGTAATGGATCTGCCTTTGGTAAATTGAGCATTTTCTCAATTTGGCATACAGTTGGTGTCCTCTCAACACTTGCAGCACTAGTCTCAGGTGTTGTTCATGCTCTTCCTCTGACTTGGAATACACCAAGATGTCATCCAGGAAGACTATGACAAACTTGTCTAAATAGTCCCTGAATACACCATTCATCAAGCACATAAAAACAACAGGTGGGTTTGACAGTCCAAACGACACCACGGTGAACTCGTAATGACCGTACCTTGTTCTAAAGGAGGTCTTGTTGATGTCCTCATCCTTTATTCTTACCTGGTGATATCCTGATCTGAGATCTATCTTCAAAAATATTTTCTCACCCTTCAACTGATCGAAAATATCATCGATCCTCGGCAGAGGATACTTGTTCTTGACAGTTACCTTGTTCAACTGTCAAAAATCAATGCACAGCCTCAACGTCCCATCCTTCTTCTTCACGAACAGGACCGGGGCACCCCAAGGTGACACACTAGGGTGAATGTACCCCTTCTTTAGAAGCTCTTCAAGATGCAATTGCAACTCTTTCAGCTCTGGCATACTCATTCTATAAGGAGCTTTCGAAACTGGAGCTGCTCCAGGCATAAAATTTATAGAAAAATCGATGTCTCTCTTCGGAGGTAGTCCAGGTACCTCCTGAAATACATCTTCGAACTCTGTGAGTACCTCATGGTCTCCAATCCTTGAGACTTAATCTTTGGATGCTTCCTCCACACAGGCTGCAAATAATTGACAGCCTTTTCTATAGCACTTCTTCAGCTGCATGGCTGAGATTTCTCTAACAGCCACAACTCTAAGAATACCTTGGACTGTTTTTCGATTCCCCTCCTCATCTAGGAATGTAAACCTCTTGTTATGACAGTCCAGGAGGGCATGGTGCTAGTCCAACCAATCCATTCCAATTAAACAGTCGTAAGATCCTAAAGGAAAAATATTCAATTCAGCCTTCGTGCTCAGTCCTTTCATGTCCACAGGACAAGACTTCACCAACTCAATGACTTTCCTCTTGGTTCCTGTAGCCAACTGCACTAACCAAGAATTTTCATGTTTGCTTCTTGATAAATGCAAACTTTCCACCACCCTAGGATCTATATAACTATGGCTATCCCCTGAATCGATTAAAATACTAAATGGTCAGTTGTTAATCATACCTTCCACTTCAATCATGTGCGATTGAAATTCAGCTTGCTTGTTGTCCAGGGCTACGTAGATCCTTGGCATTCTACTGCCCATATCCTCCACTATTTCAGCTTGCTGAACATTGTGGATGGTTCTCGCTTTATCTTTTATGTGGGGGCAATCTCTGTACCTATGGTTTCCTTTACAACCCCAACACTCCATAGGTGGCGGTCTTGGCATTTGCTCACCCACTTCAGCCTTCCTGGGCTCTCTAAAGGATGGATGTCCCTGAGGACTGTTTCTAAAAAAGGGAGGCTTGTTTCCCTTCAGCCTCTGCTCTTTCCTGAACTTCTTCTGATCATCCCAAGCCTTTCGATAAGTAGGCCTTTCTCTTTGCTGTTCATACAAGCATTTTTCCCTTCTTATTGTTTCTTCCATAGTCTTGGGATCATCATACTGGATCTTTTCACTAATGGAAGGTAGAGTCCACTCAGATATCTTTGAATCTTGACAACCTCATCTTTGATGAATGGAACATACTTCAGTAGTTCCAAAAACCTTTGTTCGTATTCATCAATGGTCATGCTGCCTATATTGAGTTCGAAGAACTCCTTCATCTTTCTGTCATAGTATATTTTAGTCAGGTATTCCAAGTGTCATATTTCTCTCTGATGTGTTGTACCTGATACATCTTAATTCTTCCTTCTGCATGAGCAGAATAATTCTATAGTTGGAAATATTTCCTCATGCCAAGCAACTAGGTTTCGGCATCTTCCTCCTTCTTATGTTCTCCATTGAACGTTGGAGGCTTGATCTTGTTCATCTCTTCCTTCAATTCATCCACTCTAGATCTGTGTTTTCTAGTAGGGGATGGGCTTGAACTACTGCATGCCTCCCTATTGGAATGCTTTGGGGAGCGACGATGATGTCTGCTACCACTCCTCGATCTTCTTCTCCTCTCATGGGTTCTGACACTTCTTGATCTTCTTTTCCTCTCAGGGGTCCTACAACTCTCTGTCTTGCTTGAGTCACTCCCCTTCTCCAATTTCCTTTCTATTATTTCTAGGCTCTTCAACATTTTTAGGTTGAATTCACCCTCCTGATCCCTGACCCTCATGAGCTTTCGGCTATCAGCTCGGCGAGCCTGGGCATATTTCTGCAATCTTTCAATGAGTTTCATCATATGTCCTTCCTTATCCATCTCTTTTCCGTTCCCATTAGAGTTTGATCCTTCGATTCCCAAGTTGACATCCCTTCCTACCCTTTCGTCCTCTGTTTCAGAGGCAATCTGTGCCTCTTTAATTTGTATACTCGGCTGTCCTAACACCCGTTGAACTCTGCACACAACGTGCAGTCAACCGGAGTTTGTCAGGCCTTATCCCTTGATAAAAACCACAACATTCATTAACCAACGTGAATAAGAAAATGTTTCAAATTCACTAAGTTTTTTGAGCCCTGCTTGTCTCTGCAAATTTTCGGGACTTCAGTTTTTGGGGTTTTTGTCCACAAGGATCCAACAGTTAAATCCTCGACATTTCTTATGTCCTTCAAAAATTTCAGAACTTCAGAACTTCGGGGTTTCAAGTTTCGAGGTTTTTGGTCCCCGGAGGTTCTCGCCCTCGCTTCCCTTTTCAACTCCTGACTCCCGAACTACCAACCTCTCTTTCCCTGGGCCCACAACACAACTGTCACCAACCTCTATGGCACATGGTACATTCAGGAGGGTCCACGTCACCTTCAGTGACGTCATCAGGTCCCACCATTCTCGCTTGTCTTCTCGACTCACTGACATGTGGTGCACACCCATGTGTCCACGTCCATTCCAAGGCAATCAAATGGTTAGACTTCTCTCAGATCTATGATGCAAATATTTTTGGTGTTTTGCGGTTTCGAGCATCAGGATTTCATGCATCCCCACATCTCGAACTTCCGTTTGCCGAAATTCCAAAATTACTGTCTACTCTTCCACTTGATCCAACGGTCAAGTTCCTCTCTTACGATCTACGGTTTAGATCGTTTTGGAATTTTGGGTTTTTTTATTTTACGACTTGCAAAAACAAGGTTCTTCCCCTTTGGTTTCTCTGGTGTTGAAATGTCGTCCGACAGCCATGTGTCCCCCCCGATGGACGGTCCCAATGAATTCGGGATTTCGCAGATCGCGATTTCCACGTTCCTGTGCAACTCGAAAGGGTTTTTAAACCCTGTGCACGTTTTCCAGATTTGACGGTCACGAGGGTTCTCCTTTTCCCCGAACAGATCCTACGGCTCCAACACTTCTATTGTGGAGTCCTCTCTCCCTGTGGCCAGATGCCACCTCGGCTGTGGTTTCATAACATCGCTACACCTCCTGAGTTTGGTAACACAGTCAAGTAACTCCTTAACACTCAGGAGCATTCAAAGGTCAGAAATTGGCCCTCTAGACACAATTTATCCTCAAACCCTCAGTCCAAAGACCACTCAACTGGCCCATCTAGGCTCAACGTCGAAACCTTGGCTTTGATAACAAACTGTAACAACCCCCTTTCACTCAGGGCAGGCGCTACATCACGGAATAACAATACTCATACTTATATATATATATATATATATATATATATATATATCATGCATTTAAAGCAGGTTAAATATAGAACTCAGAGTAAGCATAAGAACTACTGCTATTATAAATAATCCATGGAATTAACATTAATTCATATGCACAGTAGAATACATGATAAAGATAAATACACAGACATGCAGAAACATAATTAAAACATCATCTGGTACTTATCTTTGAAACGGTGGTAATTCCACCAACCAGGTGCAGGCCTTCCATGAACCTCCCAGCCTTAGACCACACTGCTCATCAAGCTCAACAGTGGGTCACCCCCGAGTTTGGACTAATCTCCACCCCCAAGGCAAGGAATCCTAGGCTAGGCTGAGGTTACAGGGAAAACACACTGTCACAAGGAAGGAATTCTCTCCTCGGAACCACTCATACTCACTGCCCACAGACTCTCCTTCCCCACATGCCTGTTCCATCCTAGGAGTATACACCTTCTCTGTCACCTAGACAGTCCTTCAGCTGCTAACCTCCCTTGCCTTGGGTTTCAGCAACAGACCGGACCAAAAGTCTCCGAGCTCTATGGCAGCTATAGGGTTCCTTCAAGGAGTTCTCTCCTTTCTCTGCACACTCTCTCACCTGGGGAGAGTCGCTCACAGGACAAGAAACATGTTCTTCCAACTTCAATCACCTCTCTCACTTGGAGAGAGTGTTGTACAAACTGGCCAACAAGCCACACGCAGTCCAGCACTGCGTGGCCACAACAACCAATGGGGAAAACAGACACGGGCTTTCCAAACAGGCTCAACAATGACAAGATGGTCTCACAATTACAGCTTTGGGACAGAGACTCCACACACATTCTCGATCTAATCAGACAGAGGATGCATCAGCTTTCCCAGAAATCAACACAGGCTATCCCCGAAATCAACACACAGACTTCGCCCCCAGTTTCAAAATGGCACGAGGTCTCTTGTAGGGGTCGGATGGGATGTACGGTTCAGAAGATGCACGGGGACTCTTCCAGAGGTCGGACGGGTTCACGCCCAGGAAGTTGAGGGTCGAATGGTGGAGGAACCCCCCCCCCAGACTCAGCTGGCGGATCGAGGAAAATGAAAGACCAACCCCCCAATACGACTGACTTCTCGGGTTTTAACTGCATGCACCCAGGTCGACACCTATCTCCTTGGGGCTGCATGTTTCCGATTTTTCACATGTTCCCCTTCCAGGAACTTAGGATAAAACAAATACAAATATTTCCCATGGCTTTTTGGAATAATATTAAAATATTATTCCCAAGGAATTAAGCCCTTAGGCTTAGCCCCTAGGCTCCACACTTAGCCCCCTTTTCCCACCTTCCAGCCCCTAATCCCTTGCCCACTCTGTGGAAGCTTAGTCCCCAATCACTCATTCATCGTGTCATCCTACACGCGGCGGTGTTTATATTTTTATTAATGTGATGCATACATACAGGTACAAAATCAGGCTCTTGGCCTTCAACCCTTAGGCTCTCTGGCCTAACAATCACATAAGCCCACCGACTTATATAAACTTGGCTCACCAGCCTATAAAACATATTTACAATTCATTTCATAATCTAGATTTACAATGGGGCTTGGCCTTGGGGACATTACATCTTCAATCCTCATCTCCAACGGTTTCTATATTCTACTTTTGAATTTTATTGTGGAAAGAGAAAATTGTATATTAAATTTTAATATCGTTGCATAATTAAATAATATCTTCTGAATACTAAATTTTAATATCGCTGCAGTTTTGTATTGTAGATGAGAATAGAATGTGTAATATTGATGTATGTCATTGTCGCATTTCACTTGTTCTAACTGGTGTTTCAAAAAATAATAAGTTACCACTACTTTATTCACTTATTTTGATGTCGTAAAGGAGGGGACGTTGCATTTTTTTACATCTAGTGTCATTTTCTAAGGAATCTCCACAATAAGCCATGTGACTTGTATATCTAATATTACATTAATAAACTACTAAGATAAGTACACAAAATCCATGGAATAAAATATATGCATAATTTGAGATGAATAATGAAAACACACACACACACACACATACAATATCAACATATGCATGCTTAACCTCCAATCGAAAGAGCATGTCAGGGTGGTAGTTTCAAATGTATACAAGGAAACCAAGGAAAATTTTATTAAAAATTGTGTCTCCATGGTAAGGAGAGAATTATTGAATTGTCTTTAAATGAGGTTTGATTACGAGGTCAAATAAACCTAGAAGTTCATTTAATCATTCATGATTGCACCAATCCATTACAATTAGTTATTGTTGAACTTGACATGAAAATACTAGTAAAGTATTGCTACTCAAGTTTGGAAACTATTAATTTTTTTTATACAATAGGTATTTTGTTAGACATGGATTCCTAACTTGTCTAATATAGGGGAAACTTGTTCAAAATTTAACCTTTGTTTTTTATAAAACTATAGTACACCATATTTTCATTCATAATCTTGGGTTGACTTTAGTGAGGGTTGTTTTATCTTAGGGAATTTTGAGTATGCATTTCATTTATATAAAAATAATGTGATTAACCAAATATCATGTACATTGGTCAAAGTCTCTGTTATCTTGGGTAACTATGGATTCGGTAGGTTTGAAATTTGACATATTTAAGGAATGGAAAATTCCATTTTCATGTATTTCCTTATATTAAGGAGTATAGGCTTGGATATTTTTAGGTTTTAAAAAACATTACAAACTAGTTGTTCTCATGTTTTATGGTGAGTGTATTGAATTCAACATCTCTAACTAGGAAGTAATTCCTATTGATATTTGTAGTTGCAGAGAAGGCTAGTGGATAAATTAGGATTGCAACAAAATATGATCCTATCATGTGAAGTTAGACATAAGGGAATAGTGTTATAACCCTAAATTGCTCCATACATGCATACCTCACATTTGACCTTTTTACTTGCTATTTTTGCCAAGCCATCACTGAGTAGCTCTTCTTAAAAACATGATGTTTGAAGGTGTATGCGCCCTGCACCACTACTGCCCGCGTACACACACTTGCTGCACCACTACAAACCACATACA
Source organism: Picea engelmannii (assembly GCA_009831015.1). Classification (NCBI taxonomy): domain Eukaryota; kingdom Viridiplantae; phylum Streptophyta; class Pinopsida; order Pinales; family Pinaceae; genus Picea; species Picea engelmannii. The sequence goes on along the minus strand of ML808730.1, from coordinate 87,738 downwards.
TATGCTAGTTGCACCATTACAACCCGTGTATACTTGCAAAATTTGCAAAAATTAAAAAGTTGCAAGGAATTCATTGAGATTACGAGCTATTGGGTAGTTTCCCAACTGATCCACTGCCTATATCCCATCACCTAACCGAATAACCATGCTTTTTCCATTTAAAAGGAGATGTTGGGGAATCATTCCTAAGCTAAGCATAAGAACAGTGAAACTCTGCCCGTTTCACATCCCCTCCTTGCCCCAAGTATTTGCAACCTTGTTGAGAAAATTGCATCAGAATTCCCCAATTTGCCCTTTTTCCTCCATCATAAGCCCATCCCATTCCTAATAATAATGTTGAGATGAGAAATATATGGGGACGTGCACTTGGATCTTGGTGAAGAGGAGCTCGGACTAGGTTCCTGGAACAATCGCCGACCTTGTTATAAGTAAACATTGTGATATCAATAAAATAAATACTTTTCTTGTCCCGAAATATGATGTGTCAAATGTTTGTATTTGATTTATGCTTTATTCTAACATCTAACCCATGATTTTGATATGAAATGCATTTTTTATAGTTTCATGTTTATTTGTTTGTGAATGCAGGCCAAGATTGGGAGGAGGTTTGCAGTCAATGGAGCTATCAAGCACGAGAGGATCGACACCGGACACAGAGTAAAAGGTACAACTACATGATCCTTCTTACCTTGTATTTCATGTATGAGTCTGGGATATGTTTGGGGTAGTTAGAAAAGTAGGATACTTTTAGACGGTTGTGATCTGCCTACATGTTGAACCTTAGTGTAGTCCATAGGGGGGTTTCCCCGCTACAACAAAACTGTCGACCATACTAGGGAGATTTCTTATTGTACTTGGCCACCGTAGAGTCGACCATCAGTATGTTCTTGGTTCAAGAGGACGATCTGCTCGAAGAACATGTGATTTATTACCTAAGCCAAGGCCTAGTTGGACTGGAACTCAACTACTCCTATGTTGAAAATCTTGTGTTGGTAGTAGTGCATGTTGTCCAACGGTTCCATCACTATATTATGCTTCGTAAGACCATCGTCGTTGCTGTTGTGAATCCATTTCAATATGTGTTGACACGACGCGTCATCAGTGGAAAGATCAGTAGATGGATCGTTATCCTCTAGGAATTTGACTTGGATTTGTTTCCGCGAAATCCAAAAAGTCATTAGTCTTTGCGGAACTTATCTCGGAACTTTCGGTTGAATCAGGTGATGTTACGCCCAAAGAATCTCTGATTAAAGGAGATCTTTTTTTGATTTCATCTTAGGATCCCTAGTATGGAGATATACTAGTCTATCTCTAGACTTTGAAGTGCCCTGCCTCTGCTTCTCGTGATGAGCGTCGACATATATGCCATCAGGCATGAAATTATCTCATGCTTGATGACACTTTGTATCATCAAGGTGTAGATTTCATCCTTCGTCGGTGCTTTATTCATGAAGAAGCGAAACTCGTTCTTAACGACTGTCGCACTGGAGCATGTGGTGGTCATTTGTCTGGGTTGGCAACAACCCAAAATATTCTATGAGCTAGTTACTTTTGGCTGACGTTAATCAAGGATTGCGTTGAATCAATTAAGAAGTGAAACCCGTGTTATATATTCTCTCGAAAGATGAGGGCACACCCTGCTCCCATGTTTCCCGTCATTACTATTGGTCCCTTCATCAATTGGGGGATTGATTTTACTACATACCACCCGAATTCAACCAGGGGGTATTGTTATATCATCATAGCGGTAGACTACTTCACAAAGTGGGTCGAGGCTATGCCAACATTTAATAATGATGGCGAGACATCAAATCTCTTTATTTTCAATTAGATAAAAGCAAGGTTCGACATCCCGAAGGAGATTGTCACTGACCATGGAAATCACTTTCAAAACAAAATGATGTCTGATTTAACATCAAAGATTGGGTTGAGGCAAGAGCATTCATCACCCTACTACCCACAAGCGAACGGTCAGGTGGAAGCTGTGAATAAGTCCCTCAAGACTATTCTGCAACGAACGATCAATTCTGCCAAGTCGAATTGGCATTTGATGTTGTACTCAACATTATGGGCCTACCGAATGTCTATAAATACTGCCACCAGTTTCTCACCTTTTCAACTCATTTATGGGCTCGAAGCAGTCTTACCAATAGAATGCCAAATCCCATCTCTAAAGTTGGCAGTATAGTTATTGCCAGACACTTCACCACTTGAGGAACACTTATTATATCTCGAGCAACTCGATGAGCAATGTCATGATGCAGCCTTGGCCAATGAGGCTCACAAAAAACGAGTCAAGTGTCAATATGATCAGTTCGTTTGTCCTTGAATTTTCTCTGAAGGCGACCTTGTCCTGGTCTACGACCAAGATAAAGATCCCCTGAGGGCAGGCAAGTTCAAACCCATGTGGTTCAGACCTTTCATTGTGAAGGAGGTACTAAAGAAGGGCACTTATCATCTGGTTGAATTTGAGGGAAATGCTTTGGCAGACCCTAGAAATGGGCTCTACCTCAAGAAGTATTACTCATAGGTTGGTCGCCTTGGGTGACTTCTTGTACATATGTATAGTTCTTATACAATCAATTTTTTGTCTTTTTTTTTTTATGGACGTGTCGTTATTTATGTCGTCTTTTTCATCGTGGTAGATGTCAAGTGAATTAGAGGTGTTCGTTGGGTTCGCGGACGACGCTAGACGACACACTCGAAGGCTTGCTTCCGCAACTTGGGTGATATTCAGGCCAACTGCTATCTTCTGGAGGTATCTGTCTAGGTGATGCCACGAACAATGTCACCGAGTACAACACAGTGATAGATTTTCTTCGTGACGCTTTGTCACATGGTATCTCTCACCTCCGGGTCTACTTAGATGCACAGCTAGTTGTGTCCTAGTTAAATGGGGTTTACCACATTTATGATCCTTCTTTACATCGACGATTCCTTAGGGTACGTCTCTTAGAACATTGCTTTGATTACATTACGTATATCCATGTTCCTAGGAGATTAAATCAAATGAATGATACTCTAGCTAATCAAGTATTAGATTGACATATTGCACACACATAATAAGAAGCACACACATACACATGTACATACATTTACAAAAATGTGATCCATAAGACATAAAAGATGTAAATACACACACACACACACACACACACACACACACACACACACACACATATATATCAAAAAGTGTCATATTACATCGGTGGGTGTGAACGCCTCAAAAATACATGTACGGTATACATCACAGGGCTTATGCCCTAAAAAATATACAAAAGAGTGCCCTCGGCACATACGTTGTCCATCCTAGATAAGCACGGGGCCTGTTGGCCCTGCCATAGTGAAAAACAACGTTCACCAAACACCGAAAGAGTTGGACCCAGGTCTGTGGCACCCCAACTACGTGAGGCTACATCAATGGAGGAAGATCCTCGATCTCGGCCATGGGGACTACACGAATGAGTGCGGTGAGGTTCCACTCCACCCGTCTCAAAACTCTCTCAGCCTCTCCGGCTATAGGTCCCCTTGCTATTGTTATTGTTGGTCCGGAGGCTACGGCTGGTATTGCCTCTGGTCGAGGACGTCGCCTGGTCCTCAAGAAGTCTGTTGGACACATTGGTCCCACATCTGTACATAACAGATACATAGTTGTTAAATACTCTGGTACACATAAAAATGATATATATAAAAATAATTTAGAAAATTAAATAACATTAAAAACAAGCGTACCTATCTATGCTCGCTCCTCTCCAGGAGGCACGGGCATGTCCGTATCCCTAGAAAATTAGATTCTAGCGTAGGGGTAGTTCTCTATCGCTGGAATCTTCCGTGCCCACCAGTCGAAAAATGTGTCATCGAAGGCCTCTATGGTCCTTCCTCCCCCTTGTCGCGACAACAATGCCACCCATCTAGACACTACTGGGAAGGAGGCCACATGATCCCACACTGTCTCTTGCGGACTAAGGTTGGGTACCCTCTCGAAGAAGAAAGAGCACAAAATGGTACCAAACCCGAAGTTTTTGTTACTCCACCCTTGACACTCTGTGATATGCCTCTTCATGCAATCAAGCATGGTTGTGCTTGATTCATATACTCATGCATTTAAGCATTGCATCACACAATACATGTGCACTCAGGAGGCCTGAAGTAAGGATGCAGATCCATTAATCTGCCTAATAAGTAAAACTATCACCTTTAGTGATAGGTTGGTAATATTGTGGATTGGCATCTCAGAACCTACCTTCTCAGTGCCGACCTCACAATGCATTTCGATCAACTCGACGATGTTGTAGGACCCAAGAGGAAATGAACACAAGTTGACTGGTTCCCCTCTCCTCGAGAGGCCAATCAGAAAGTATATATCCTCAGTCGTTAGAGTCAACAAATTCCCCTCAAGCATAAACACCTCAGTGTCAGGGTGCCAATAATCCACCAAGA
>ML808730.1:31885-60911 GCA_009831015.1 Picea engelmannii | reverse complement strand
TTTTTTTTCTAGATCAATACTTGTTTTCTAAAATTGTGTGTATCAATAATGACTATCCTTATAATCATTTTTATAAAATACCCATAAACTTTAATTTATATTAATAAAAAAACATTTTATTCAAAATATATATATCTATATCATTATAACATGTGATTTCATTTCTCATTCTTCAGTGAAGGGTTTGTTTAGTAATCGTTGCCATAAACAAGTGTTATGCATATGTTTACCTTTCTAAATAACCTTAGAATTGTACTATAGTTTTCATGTCAAAAAGGTTTATAATCTCATTCTTCCTTAGTTATGCCAAGGGTTTAATATTTTAATATCTTTATAATAAAATTTGTGAATTATCAATATCTTGTAACAGTTTGTTTTAAGCTTATAGTAGGACATTCAAGTTTTTCTTAGTCAAACTGACAAAGATGGAGTAGACAATTGATACACATGCATCGTCGATGTAATGGTCTGGGAAGTGGAATGTAAGAGGTTGCGCACTTTGGTACTTTCTTTGGCCTCCAACAACCCAGGTTCTGGTAATTCTGTACTACATGACATGAGGGAGGATGAAACACAGCCAAAAAAGGGACCCAATGATAATTGAGGAACAAAATCATCCTCATTATGAAGGAGACTCAAAAGACAAGAAGCACATCACTATGAAGGAGACTTCAAAGACAAGAAGTATGGGCAATGTTCATCCTTAATTTCATAAATGTTATTTAAAATTGCATGTTTTTTGGGGATAATTTGTTTAACAAGTTACTTGTGAAATTATCTGAAAATCTGGTTTAAAAAGTAATATAGTTCAAGATATTCTTTTTTGAATTTGGATATATGTAAATGTTGTGGCTACAATGCAGGTTTTTTTTAATATATAAAAATGCTATATTTTTTATTGGGTTAAAAAAAATTATTTTTTAAATTTGAAAAATATTAATATGTTTTTTATTTTTAATTCTTGTGTTATTTAATAAATTTTAAAGATGGCAAAACTCATTATAATTCAAATTGTCATGTGATAGTAAGGATAATCATTCTTATTTTATGTGAATGTGAGTTGATTCTCCATCCTTATTTTATGTGAATGTGAGTTGATTCTCCATCCTTATCCAAAGGAACCATATATCTAAAATGATTTTCCCCTCTTTAAGAAAAAGATTTGCCCCTCAATAAAAGAGAGGTAAACTTTATTCCAAAATTTTAAAATTTACTTCAAAATTAAAAAAATATATTAATATGATATACTTTAATAACCTAATTTTTAAAACTTAATATTTTCTTATTTTATGAACTTGTTATTGAAGTATCCCACTTTCTTGCGAGTCCGTTGGTTTTAAAAACATTAAAAATTATAGAGTTTGATATAACTAGAGTGATTATTTGAGAGATGATATTTTTTTTAAATGATTTCAGAACCATTATAAAGTGTTTAATTAAAACAATTCATTCGTATTTTAAATTTTTAGAGATTTTATTTATGGTATATTTTTTTAAATAAATAATAATTTTTTTTTTAAGTTATTTTTTATCATTTTAATTTCTTTTTATTTTGAAAGTTTTTATTATTTGTTTTTAATTGTTTATATATATATATGAATGATGAACGTCTACTTCGAGATTGTATTGGTCTATCGGACTTTAAAAAAACTATATATTGATTTACTTTATGTAAATGATGACCGTATTGGTTTATTTTATGTGAATGTGAATTGATTCTTTATCCTTATCTAAATAAAACCATATATCTAAAATGATTTTTTTTTTAATTTACTTCAAAACTTTAAAAATATATTAATATAATATATTTTAATAACCTAATTTTTAGAACTTAATATTTTCTTATTTTCTAACTTGTTATTCAAGTATCCTCACTTTCTTGTGAGTCGGTTGGTTTTAAAAACATTAAAAATTAGAGAGTTTGATATAATTAGAGTGATTATTTGAGAGATGATATTTTTTTTAAATGATTTCAGAACCATTATAAAGTGTTTAATTAAAACAATTCATTTTTATTTTAAATTTTTAGAAATTTTTTTTATGATATTTTTTTTTCAAAATAAGTAATAAATTATTTTTTTTTAAGTTATTTTTATCATTTTAATTTCTTCCTATTCTGGAAGTTTTTGAAATTTTTTATTATTTTGTTTCTCTATATATATATATGATGATGAATGTCTACTATATTGAATTGGTCTATTAGACTTTAAGAGAGGAAGGGATTATTTGCAATTATTTAGAATTTTGTTTATGTGCTAGAAAAACATTAAGAGAAGCTTTCCAAGATCACCCTTAAAAGGTTAGGAAGGTTGGTACTCTGACAAATATTTTGAAATTGAGATCTAATGTGGGTAGGCTGGAAAATCTAAGAGAAAGTGTTTTTCATCTTCAACCTTCTTAGTGTCACAAAGCTAGCACACTCTTTCATCCCAGGGCATTTTAGGAATTAACCAACACCCAGTTTCACTATGGAGCTCGTGAGAAATTGTTCTTATCTTAGCAATGCTTATTTTTTTCTTTACACTTGTCAAAACATAGAGATAATTTTGATCTTCTAGATTAGGGTTAATTACATCCTTATAATACCTTTTTTTTTCCTATAACTCTTTATCACACCACATTTTCTCCTTAAATTTTGATTTGATGATATTTTTAATAGTATCCTTATTCTGACTAGATTTTGAAGCAAGTTTAGGAATCCTCTTGTATTCCATGTTGTTTAACTTGTTCTTATACATTAGGTATCTAGTCATAGCCATTCTCTCAATGGGGGAAAGGCTTGCCTCTAAGAGGAGGATGGGATAAGGCATATTTCCTTTAATTTTGAGATTACAGTCTATAAATTCTTTTGTATTTGCTCTATCTTTCTCTAGGATTCACGAGAGATACTACATCCCCAGACTTCACCTCCATAAAGAATAGTAGGTGTAACAAGGGTCTCAAAGATGAGTTTCTTCTTATCCCATATCCAAAGATCGATTTATTTACAATTGTTTCCAAGCCCATAATAACCTTTCCATCCACCAATAATCCTTTTCTCAATGCTATAATTCCAATTGAGCTTGTGGTGAATATCGATTCCAATATATTTGTATGAAGTCACTTCCTCCAAGTTGTTGTTGTCATATACAGAGGTATCATAAGTGATCTTATTGGATTTAATGATCATGACCTTAGTCTTGTCAGTATTAACAATCATACCCATATTGGAGAAAAAATCCTTGAGGATTCTTAGTTGATTTTCAAGATCATGGGGACTCCTTGCCATAAGAATGATATCATCAGCATAAAGAAGAATATTGATGACTATACCAGTGAGAGTAGGGCTGACACAACCTGCTTCTTTAAGACATTCTTCTAACTTTTCTATGTATATGCCAAAAAGGGTAGGGGACAAGGGACAACCTTGCTTGACTCCAATATTGCAGTTAATCTCTTTCGACTAGCCATCAGTGTTCTTAAACTTGGAAATAATGTTTTCATACATCCTTATTGAAGCAAACCTCAACTCGAAAGACACTTTTATCTCTTCCAACCTATTCCAAAGGTTTTTTCTAGGAACTGTGTCAAAAGTTTTTCTAAAGTCAACAAAACAACAAAAAAGATTGGTTTTAGTATTGCGGAACTCTTCTGAAATCATCCTAGAGATAACAAGATTGTCCATAGTTGAATGATATGTCCTAAACCCGACTTGACCTTTAACTCTTTTACTGTGTTTTTCTAGCCAGAAGCTAATCTTCTTCTCCAAAATAATCCCATAAAGCTTGGATAAAATAGGGCTAGTCATAATGGTCCTATAATTAGAGGGAATGTTTCTATCCCCATTTTTAAAAATAGGAACAATGAGGCTTTATGTCTAGGGTTTAGGGAAGCCATGCTTGAATACTAAATTGTAACACACCCGACCCCTAAGTACCCTTTCTAGAGATGGTGCATCAAAATATCACTTATTCTAATCAACTTGAAGCCTCTTCCCGAGATCTCCATTCTCTTCCACTCAACCATAGCTCTCTAATGACTGCTACTAGACTCAAAACTGAGCTCTAGATTTCAAGTTGTGGCCTCCCGAAGTTCTTTGGGAATTATCAAACATGGGCCATGTGGCTCCACCTCATTCGTACCATCCCCAAGTTCCTACATCCATGGGGAAGGTCCATCCATCGTCTAATCCAACGGAGGGACATGGTCTTCATTTAACATATGGACTAGAGGGAAGTTCGGCGTTCGGTGCTTCGGCGTTGAACGTCACTTTTTCCTTTCTACACGTCTGTCCTTCGGAGTCCAAAATTTTTGAACTCCTGAAGAAGCTCAGAATCCCTCCATGTGGCTTTAGCCTTCGGGCTTTCAGTTTATCCCTGACGCTGCATCCCAAATCTCCGAAGTCTYGAAGTCTCAGAATTGACGCAGAGGCAAGGATGGGTGAGTCTTGAGCACTCCAATCACCAAATGGACCAAGTAAGAAAGTACCAGGGGTGACACGCGGCAAGTCAATGATGACACGTGGCCCCTATAGTGGGTGACACATGTCACATTTTAAATGGGAACATAGGGTCCGTGAACGTATGAATCCTAGTGACACATGGCATGTCCATCGTGGGTCCATGTCACCATGGGTGACATTAGTGTGCCACATCACCCTGGACTAATAGCCTTTCAAACCCTTCGATATCACAGTTAAGGTGTGTCCACGTAAACCCTAGATCTACGGCCTTCGTTACTTCGTAACTTCGACATTCAAGGGATCCACGGTGTGACTTCCTCCTTTCTCCCTGAGTGGTCAGCACCAGGATGACCATGGTCTAGATCTAACGATCATGGGAGATCTCGAAGGGTCCCTAGATATACGGTCCTCGTCACTTCGCAACTCCAGCCTTCGGGGTTTCGGCATTAAGGCCTCTCCGCTCTCCTGAAGTAGGACTTCACCAAAGTACCATACGTGGGCCCCTCCATTGGTTGATCAGACGGGTAAGATGGGTTCTCAACGAACTCCACAGATCCACAACTCTCATCGCTTCATAACTCTAGCGTTCGGGGAGTTTGGTGCTATCACATCTCTGTTCTCCTGAAGCAGGACTTCACCGGACTTACCTCGGCGTAGATCCAATGGCCAAGGGGACTCTCGAATACCCTTAGATTTGTGGCTCGCGTTACTTCATGATTGATGAATGGATCAAGGTTTAATAATGGGGCAGGTCTGTCGGCCACAATTAGGGAGATCACCAGGTGCTAGTCAACCTTGTGGGTAACCATAACAATCAGTTTCCTTTGGTTGATTCACAAATGGTAGGGTCATAATACTCCAGAGCTCTGAATTGTAGAAGTTCCAAAGTCAAAAAGTCTTAGCTCCTTTTGGGCCTAGTGAAAGGTTCCCAGACCTTAATCACATGGGTCCTTTGAAAACTCTCGCGGGCTACACGCTAATCTCTTAGTCGTGAATTGGTTAAGGATATGGGCATGAGCCCTTGGTCACATGATTGAAAGGTCTGAAGGAGGCACCCTCCTTCCATAGGGTTTGAACTTAGTATTCCTGCGAAGGTAGATTCTAGAGGTCGACAGAACTTATGCATCCCAATAAATCCTTCCACGACACTCTTGTAGGCTTACATCTCATAGCTTTCTAGATGCTAAGCTGAGGAAAGCAAAAGACCGCTCAAAATCATGGGTTCACAGAGGGAAAATACATATTTCTACCTTAATCATTCAATACAGAAATCAATCATAAACATATAAATATATTCAATTATCATTTCCATTTCAATACACAGAGTATGAAAATACTTATCAGGAAACCAAAATTCATGAAGCGACTGCTAAAAGGGGTGCCTATTTCCACCCAACCATAGGCACAACCACTCCTGAAAGATTTACCGCTGGCCACCCTCGAGCTAGACCATGATTCTCTGAGAGAGACTCTTTCTTCTTGCTCAGCGACAGTCAGGGACAGAGGTTACTCTCCTCCTCCCATGGGATCTTGAAAACCAGTTTTCTCTGTACCAAGTAAGGAGGTCTGCACGAGTACTTCCACAGTCACTCATCAACCCCGTTTATCATCTTGAAACGAAAACCCTGCCAACATCTTATCATGTCCAGAACGATCTTATTCCACAGTTCTTCTTTGAACCAGAGAGTTGTAAGCGCTCTTTTCTCTTCTTGAGATTGGTCTTTCAACTTTGCCTCCTCACAGATCTGCCTCTTCCCCCCCTGAATTACCTCTTTTCTTGCCTTCCTTAGCAAGGTTTCTTGGGTCTAAATCCGAAGCTCATGGTCAGGTCTGGAATTCTTTCATATGGGTACTCTATCCCATATCCTCATTAACTCTTGAGGAGGACTCTTCCAGTTACCAGTCTGGTTGGTAATTCATTTCTGGGTCAGAGGATTGTTCTGGGTCTGAGCCATTAAATCCAGTAAGGTACTTTTTTGCTGGGGGTTCATCTCAACCATTTTTGTTTCCCCTCACGATCTCTCTCATATCATCACGGTCTATCTTGGAAAACCCCCCTTTTAGTAGTTATGCAACACTTATCGATTTTCTATTAATAACAAAAAATACATACATTGACCTTTTATACAAAAAGGTTCATCAAATCCAATATTCACACATATCTAGTATGCCATAGTCTCTTGGCCAATTATAGTTATATTTACAAACTGGGGGAAACATGGGTATTACAATCCCCTCCCCCTTAAAGTAACATCATCCTCGATGTTCTATCTTCCATTGTGTTATGTATGTACAAAAGTAAACAAAAATGGGTATGCATGTTTCATGGCATCCTCCATTTCCCATGTAGCCCCATCTGGGCCAAAGTGTTTCCACTGCACCTTGACCTGTGCAATGGTTTTGTTCCTGAGTGGGGTTTCCTTCCTGTCTATTATGCATTGAGGTTCTGGCAGGAATTTTCCCTCTGGTTCCACCTGAATCACAGACCAGTCAATTATATGATTATAATCTTGTACATGTTTCTTCAATAATGAAATATGGAAAACATCATTTTCCTTCACTATGGGAGGAAGCGCTAATCTATAGGATACAGGTCCCACTCTATCCAAAATTTCAAAGGGTCCACAATATCGAGGTGCCATCTTGGCACAAGCTACCATTCTTAAGGAGCTTTTCTTGGGTCTAACTCAGAGATACACATGATCCCCTGTTTTGAACTCTCTAGGAGTCCTCTTTCGATCTGTATAGATTTTCTGTCTATCCTGAGCCACTTTGAGATTCTGTTTTATTTGAGTTACTTTTTGTTCCATTTATTTCAACATATCCGGCCTGATTGTAATTCTGAATTCTGTCTACTGGGTTATCCCAATTGATTGGAATCTTGCATTGTCTACCATAGAGGCCCTCAAAAGGGCTCATCTTCAATGACTCTTGATAGCCATTGTTGTAGGAAAAATCTACCAGTGGTAGGTAGTCTTTCCACTTCTTAGTTCGATGCATTACATGCATCCTTAACATGTCCTCTAACACTTGGTTTACCCTCTCTGTACGTCCATTGGTTTGAGGGTTATCAGTTGTACTAAATAGAAATTTATTTTCAAAACTAGCAAATAGAGATTTCCAAAAGCTTGAAGTAAATTTCGTATCTTTGTCAGATATGACAAAGATAAGAAATTACTAGCAATAAATATCTATTTCATGAAAATACTAGCAATATCCATTTCCTTGCAAGTTGACTTGACGAGAATGAAGTGCGAAACCTTGCTCAATTTATCCACAACTACCATGATGACATCATTTTGTTTGGATGATTTTGGTAACCCTGTGATGAAATCCATGGAGATGGTTTCTCATTTCCATTTTGTAATTGGTAGGGGCTCTAATAGCACTGTTGGATGTCGATGCTCTGCCTTAACCTACTGACATTCTAGACATTTGGCTAAGTAATCAACTATGTCCTTTTTCAGTCCTAGCCAATAAAACAGTTTCCTAATGGTTGTGATCATCTTTCGATAGCCAGGATGACCAATATATGGTCTTTTTTGTAGTTCATCCATCATGAACCTCTTCAAGTCTTCACAGTTCGAAATATACAACCTACCTTTGTAAGTTACCAGGCCATCATTCAACAATTGATAACCTTCGTGCTTCATCCCTGTGGGATCTTGTTCTAAGTACGATTTTACAGTCTTGAAAAATGCATTTGTTTCTTGTGCACTTTTGACTCTCTCCCTGACATCCATTTCAAAGGTGCTTACGGTTTCCAAGTGAATCAATTTCATAATTCTGCTAAGGGCATCGGGCACCCTATTTTCTTTTCCTTTGATATGTTTGATTTCAAAATCAAGCTCACTAAGGAGAGTTATCCATCGAGCTTGTCTAGCATGGAGTTTTGGTTGATCAAATAGATACCTCAACCCACTATGTTCTATCATAAGCACAAATATTCTACCCATGAGGTAATGCCTCCATATTTTTAAAGCATGTACCATGGCGGCCAATTCTAGATCATGGGTCACATAATTGATTTCATGTTCATTCAATTTTCTGGATTCATAGCAAATTACATGTTCTTCTTACATAAGGACTTCTCCAAGTCCTTCCTTGATGGCATATGTACACACAAGGAAGTCCTTGTTTGGATCTGCAATCTTCAGCACAGGTGCATTGGTTAGAAGGCATTTCAACTCTTGGAATCTCTCTTCACATTATGATGTTCAAAGGAATTTAACTCCCATTTTCTGAAGGGAAGTGATTGGGAAACCAATCTTGTAAAATCCTTTTATGAACCTCCTATAGTATCCTGCTAGGCCCATAAAGGATATGATATCAGATACATCCTTTGGGGTATTCCAATCCATAATGCCTTTGATATTGTCAGGATCAACTGCCACCCCTTCTTCAAAAATAACATGGCCTAAGTAATGGACTTGTTTCCGGAAAAATTCACACTTACTAAACCTAGCATAGAGTTGATGTTCTCTTAGTACTTGAAGTACTAGCTTAAGATGTTCTTCATGCTCTTCCCTATTCTTGGAATAGATTAGGATATCAACAATGAAAACGAATACAAATATGTCTAAGAACTTACTGAGTACATTATTCATTAAGCACATAAAAGTGGTGGGTGCTGGATCATGTTGTCATTGATGCCAAATATTGATGTCAAGTGATTGATTGATGTCAATTGATTGATTGAGTTTTCCTTGATGTGAATGGATAGATGACAAGTGGAATCATAGTCATTAATATGATGAATAGTTGGTTTGATGTAAAGATGAGTCATTATTATCTTATCATGGTTGATAAGGTGTACAAATGGATGAATTCCAAAGTGGCACCCTTATGGTGAAATCCCTCACGGGAAGACGCTTTACGGTTGAGTTATCCTAGAAGGATGGTTGGAGAACCCATGCTTATATGTGAAATAATGAGATGAAGATCAATGAAGTTTTTGGTGAAACTATCCTAGATGGATAGTTCTTGTCATGCCATTTTTGGTGGTATGTGGAATGTCACATAACTCCTCATAGTTTGATAGTTATGGCCCTACAAAGATGAAGGACCCTCATATGTTGGCTTGAAGCCCCAAGAGATCAAAGAAGTCAAAGTGCTTGAAAAGAAGAAATCATTATTTAAATAATAAAGTAAAGTGACAAAGTCAATGAGGATTATTTAAATAATAAAGTGAAGTGACAAAATCAAAGAAGATTATTTAAATGATAAAGTGAGGTGACAAAGTCAAGAAGAAATATTTAAATGATAAAGTAATGGAGAACTTTCTATTTATGGAAAGTGGTTAACCATAAAAAGAGGAAAATAGGTTAAGTGACCTAGAAGATAGCTACTTGGAGAGTATAAATAAGAGGCAAGGGTCTCTTGTGAAATGCACCTCTTATGTATCTTTTGTATATCTCTTGTGTGCATCCTTGAGCATGTATTGAAGATCTATTCTGAGAGGGAGAGCGTCTGAAGGATCTCATGGATGCATCAAAGTTTCGGTAAGTCTGAGATCATGACGACAAAAGTCTCGGAAGCTCAGAAACCCTAGTTCCTGAGGTATACGCGGGATGCAGTGAGCTAGGGCGTGTACATACGCATGTTGTATGAGGATAGGATGCATACAGTGAGTGAATTCATGAAGACTTATGATTGAGCTGATGAAAGGATCTTAGAGACTGAAGCAGGTTCCATATCTACATTCTATGGGGTCAGATCTACCATAGAAAATCTGGTATGGTTACATTGTTGTCATGATGGATAATTTTGCTTGTTGTGTAGTGAATGCTTAAGGCATTCTTGGAATGGATGTTGTGATGTGGTTTGTGTTGGTTGATGGAGTGAGAAACACTCTTATGATTCAGTACTGATATGATTGTTATAGTATATTGGTTGTTTGTACATGATGGGTAGCATTCATATTGTATGGTTGAGGAGCATGAGTTTGTTGTAGAAGAACATAGATGTGTTGAGATCGGTTATGGTTCATATAATACAGTGACAAGATCATAAGTGGATGTGACAGAAAAGAAAGTGTCTGAAGGGACAGAAAGATGAAGTTTCAAAAACCCTAGTTTCTGAAAGCATACGCAGGCTGCATTGAGCCAGAGCGCATACATGTGTGGGCTGCACTACTGGTAGGGCGGGTACATATGCGTGCTGAACTACTGATAGGTCACGTACCTGTTGACAAATTGACATCTTTTGAGGATTGTTTCCTCATCTCAGTTGGTGTTGAGTGTGTAAGATGAGTCTTGCATTATAGAGTTGGTGCTCTTGTAGAGTTTTACTCTATTCAGTTGTTGTTGATAACCCAAGGATTGAAGATCGTAATAAAAAGAAAATTGTACACACATCTTGTGTTCCTTGTAATGATGACTTGTTGATGATATAAGTTGTTGTTATATGTTGTTGATGTATATTTAAATTTGACTGGTTATGAATGACAGTAATAAGTAATGAGTAAATGGTGATTGCTAACTAAGAAGTTTGTGAAGGGGAAGTTTTGGGAAAAAGAGCCCTACACTGTTCACCCCCCTCTATCAGTGTAGTTGGTGTGTCCAACAATTGGTATCAGAGTAGGCCTTCACTATAAGCCTTAACAAGCTTGGATGAGATATATGGACACACAAATGGATGAAGAAGTTTCAATCCTTGATGAGGAAAACTGTTCTACATGGAGAATAGAGATGAGAGTACATTTGAAGGAAATGGGAGCAAGTATTTGGAAGGTAGCCATTGGTGGATCAGTTTCCTTGAAGAACAAGTCAAAGTTTGCAGCTCAAAGGGAAGGAAAGAAGAATGATGCATTGGCTCTCAAGACCATTCTTAGTGGACTCTCAAGCCCTATCAAAGAGAGCATAGGAAAATGCACTTCCACCAAGGATCTATGGCTAAATATAGAAGAGACATATCAAAGCAAGAAGGAAAATATTGAAGACCACTCCATCAAGATCATAAAAGGTAAAGAATCTCCAAGAACTCTTGATTACATTATTTCTAAATGTGATGATGTTGACAAAAATGAAGATCTTGAAGACATTTCAAATGAAGACAAAGAATCATGTGATGATGTTGGCAAAGAGGAAGATCTTGAAGACGTTTCAAATGAAGGTAAAGAATCTCCACAAACCCTTGATTGCAATAATTCAAAATGTGATGATGTTGAATTTTTCTCTACAAGTGAAGAAGAGAATCTAGAAGTAGTTTGGATAAAATCAATTGATTGTTATCCCATGGAAGAAGTAGAAGAAAAACTATTGGAGCTTAAAGAGAAAGTTGAAACAAGTCTATATGAATGTAGCAATGACCACTATTATATAGACTATAGCTATCTTTCGGATAACACTAAAAAGTTTCTTAAGAAGAGTCAAAATCACATCTTGAAGTTAAAGGAAATGCTCAAAGATCAAGAAGAGAGTAATAAGACTCAATTAGATAGAAAGGAAGAAGAGATCACAAGGCTAAAGAATGAAAAATAAGACAAGAAGTTAGATGATGAGATTAGCAAAAGTTTTGAAATTATTGTCCATCTCAAGACCCAAATTGAAGAAGCCAAAAGGGTAGAGGAACTATTGAAAAATCAAATAAATGAAAAGGAAGATTCATGTCATAAGTTAGATGCTAAATTTGTTGACCTTAGAAAGAAAGTAGAGAAGTCAAACAAATTCTTGAATAGTTCACAAATCTTGAATGAGATCTTGGAAAGTCAAAGATCACCAAATGATAAATCAGGTCTTGGATACAAGGGAGAAGCTACACATGTTGAAGCAAGCACCTCAAAGAAGCATGAGGTAAGTCCCTCACTCTCAAAGGATGAAGATAATGTTGTAAGACAACCATCTACAAAAGGAAAGAAAAATTTAAAAAGAACAAAGCAAGGAAGACATCAAGAAGCCATTCTTACACCTCAAAGAAAATGGACACCAAAGAAAAGGTATGAAAGTGTTTTTCATGGTCAATGTTATTCATGTAATGAATATGGTCACAAAGCTTTGGAATGTAGATCTTATGCAAGGAGAGATAATGGAATATTTAATAACACTACAAGGTGTTGGAGATGTGATCAAGTAGGACACATTGTTGTTCAATGTCACAACATGAGATGCTACAGTTGTAGTGGATTTGGCCACAAATCCCAGGATTGTTGAAACAAAAGAAGAAGGTCCACAATGAGGAATTCACATAGCATGACTAGAAGAAGGAATGAAGTAAGGAAGGGAAACATATTTGAAAAGATGGAAGCTCATAGCTCAAGTTCTGAGAAGCAGGGAAACCTTCAGAAGTGGGTGAAGAATACTGAACAACCAGAACATAATGAAAGCATTAAGGGAAGCTCAAGTGAGATATCTACAAAATCATACGCGGGTGAAAGTGGTGACAGTCGCGTACATACACGATCTGTCTGTGCAACAGGCTGCGTATAAGTGGTAAAGCCTAGGGAAAAAGGCTATGGACATGGGTTGCAGCTTGATCTGAGGGTATAACTCTATGATGCAGTGTTATCGGGCTAATTGTTAAGTGCAGACACAAATCAATCCCCCTAGCTTCACTACGAAACTAGAACATAATAAGACAATACACTAACCTTTCCTTAGATTCAATTATCAAATGAGAAATGGATCTAGAACATACCTTTTAAATATCAAAGATCTAACTTCACCAATGCAATCCAAGCTTCGTCATAAGGATTATAGAGAGATATCTGCAAAGGAACATAAGCCAACGAAGACAAGAATAACATATTCTATTCGATATGAAACTATGTATGTGATCAATGAATCATACAATATGGAAAAATAACATTCATATAGGAAAAAAAAGCATATCTGTATTAAAGAATGTGGAAGAAATATGCAACCAGATGCCTTGATGTTATCAGGTTCCTTCCAATAGTTCCTTGATTCCCACACACTTCTGATCCATGGATTATGAGACTGTAGATCTGATAGCTACTCACAATCTATCTTGACAAAGAAAAGCTCAAAGCCAATATACAAGCTCCAAAGAATCCAAGCTACAAAACCCAAGCTAATTTTATCCATGAGAGCTCCTCTCCTTTTATAAGCTGAAGAGGATAATGTGAGGAGGTTAGGATGATCCCACTAAATCATGAAAGTGAATAAGATCCAAACTGTTCGGAGACCACCTCACCATAGAAGCTTCTCCTTCTAGAAGCATCGAGAAGATGCCCATTTTTCGCACGTACAAAAATCGGCGCACCCTAGCTATAGTGCAGCCTGCGACGACGTTGCAGTCTAGCTTTAGAGAAGGGTGCAGTGATTAAGCATCGTTTCACCCTATGTATAGTGCAGCCTGCGACGATCTTCCTTAACATGGTTTTTACAAAGGAAAATACAATTTCTTCTCTCAGGAAAAGTTCTTCTCCCTTCTTTCTTCAAGAATTCAGGCTATTGATCCTTCTAAAGACAAAGGATATGTTTAGATCATTAATGGTCATAAGAGTGATGAAAATAATGTGTAACATGCAGGGTCTGACATAGTTTGTTTTAGGTTCTGACATTGTTTGTTGCAGGTTTTCATGTTTACATATTGGATTATGTAATGTCATGATATAAAATGAAAGGCTATCTTGGATGGGTGGCACTAACCCATGAGTATGGATTGAGGCATTTACTACTGAAGAACAATGTTGGTTATGACAGTAAAGTTATGGCACCTTGGTTATGTGATATATCTTGATGATGCTAACTAGAAATGTCATTGATCTATTGCAGCACACTACTAGTACATGTATTATTGGATGCTTAGTATTTTTTGTAGTGAATGGAGGATTGAGGTTGATGAGTTGGTGTACGTGGTTGGTACATATTTGAGTTTCATTGATATGTCTTATGATGTATTATTGGAAACATTTTTTTTGGATATTTAGGTGCATGCATGTGGCATATGGTTGGACTACATATTGGGACATGTAGTTGGTGGGTCAATGAGGTGATCATGTTATACATCATTGATGAGCTTCATCTATAGTTGATGCATGGTTGGTACACTTCTAGTACATTGGTAGAGGCACCTACTAGCAAGTTGATTGGCACATGTTTTATGGCATACATGCATGAGGATTCATTTTGTTTTGGTGCATGGTTGATAGTGGGGATACATGTTGATGTACATGTTTGGTACACTCATATATGGTATATGTTTGGATGATATGATGAGACACTTGATTGATTGAGATACATGATTATGGCACTTGGTTCATTGTGGAGACAGATCATGAGTGATATGACACATGTTTGGCATATTGGTAGATGCACACGGTTGGCATGTTGGTAGAGGCACATGGTTGGCATGTTGATAGAGGCATATGATTGGTACACCATTGGCACGTGTTTTTAGCATATGGTTGATACATTCCATTGATGATATCTTATGACACATTGTATGGTGTTGATATACATGGTTGATGTACATGGGTGTTGTACATCGTGGGCACACAATTTGGTACATGATGTACTTGGTTGATGTCTTATTCATGATTCTCTTGTTGACATATCTTTTGTTTCATGGTACATAACGCATTTGATGCATGGACAGGTCCAAGGATCGTTATGTGGTAGCTTATTGTTCATACTGCAGAGAAGATAGGGGGAGACATGCCCATAGGGGGAGTCATTCTTCTTCCCATGATTCTAGGAGGAAAGAGCCCTATACTTGGAGAAAGAGAACATAGGCATAGTTCCAGGGGGAGAGTTGGTCACAGGGGGAGAATGAGCGATGTATTTTAAGCATTACATTAGAGTGAGATCCCTTGTTAAAAAGGGGAGAGATTATTTAGAAGCATTCAGACAAGGGGAGAGATAGTCAAAGGGAGAGTAGCCCCAAGGGGAGAATGACCCTTTTCCATTGATGTCAAAGGGGGAGAGATAGTCACATTGATTTGATTGATATTGATGTGGATAGATAGTCACATTGATATATGACTATTTATGTAGAGAATGCCTCGTCTACATGTTGACATCAATGTTGATATTTCCATCAATGCTAGAGGGGGATATTGTTGGATCATGTTGTCATTGATGCCAAAGATTATTGTCAAGTGATTTATTGATGTCAGGTGATTGATTGATGCCAAAGGATTGATTGATTGATTTGTCCTTGATGTGAAAGGATAGATGACAAGTGGAATCACAGTCATTAATATGATGCATAGTTGGGTTGATGTAAAGATGAGTCATTATTGTCTTATCATGGTTGATAAGATGCACAAATGGATGAACTCCAAAGTGGTCCCCTTATGGTGAATGCCCTCAGGGGAAGACGCTTTACGGTTGAGTTATCCTAGAAGTATGGTTGGAGAACCCATGCTTATATGTGAAATAACGAGATGAATATCCGTGAAGTTGTTGGTGAAACTATCCTAGATTGATAGTGCTTATCGTGCGATTTCTGGTGGTATGTGGAATGTCACATAACTCCTCATAGTTTGAGAGTTATGGCCCTACGAAGATGAAGGACCCTCATATGTTGGCTTGAAGCCCCAAGAGGTCAAAGAAGTCAAAGTGCTTGAAAAGAAGAAATCATTATTTAAATAATAAAGTAAAGTGACAAAGTCAAGGAGGATTATTTAAATAATAAAGTGAAGTGACAAAATCAAAGAAGATTATTTAAATGATAAAGTGAGGTGACAACGTCAAGAAGAAATATTTAAATGATAAAGTAATGGAGAACTTTATATTTATGGAAAGTGGTTAACCCTAAAAAGAGGAAAATAGGTTAAGTTACCTAGAAGTGGGTTAAGTGACCTAGAAGTGACCTAGAAGATAGCTACTTGGAGAGTATAAATAAGAGGCAAGGGTCTCTTGTGAAATGCACCTCTTGTGTATATTTTGTGTATCTCTTGTGTGCATCCTTGAGCATGTATTAAAGATCTATTCTGAGAGGGAGAGTGTTTGGAGGATCTCATGGACGCATCAAAGTTTCGGAAAGTCTGATATCATGACGACAAAAGTATCGGAAGCTTATAAACCCTAGATTCCGAGGTATACGCGGGATGTAGTGAGCTAGGGCGCGTACACATGCGGGTTGTATGAGGACAGGGCACATACAATGACCGAAGTCATGAAGACTTTTGATTGAGTTGATGACAGGCTCTTGGAGACTAAATCATGTTCCAGATCTACATTCTATGGGGTCAGATCTGCCATAGAAACTCTGGTATGGTTAAATTGTTGTCTTGATGGATACTCTTGCTTGTTGCGTAGTGAATGCTTAAGGCATTCTTGGTATGGTTGTTGTCATGTGGTTTGTGTTGGTTGATGGAGTGAGAAACACTCTTATATTTAGTACTGATATGATTGCTATAGTATATTGGTTGTTTGTACATGATGGGTAGCATTCATATTGTATTGTTGAGGAGCATGAGTTTGTTGTAGAAGAACATAGATGTTTTGAGATCAGTTATGGTTCATATAATACAATGAAAATATCATAAGTGGATGTGACAGAAGAGAAAGAGTTTGAAGGGATAGAAAGATGAAGTTTCATAAACCCTAGTTTATGAAAGCATGCGCAGGCTGCATTGATCCAGAGTGTGTACATACGTGGGCTGCACTACTGGTAGGGTGCATACATACACGTGTTGAACTATCGATAGGTCACATACCTGTTGACATATTGACATCTGTTGAGGATCATTGCCTCATCTCAGTTGGTGTTGAGTGTGTAAGATGAGTGTTGCATTATAGAGATGGTACTCTTGTAGAGTTGTACTCTATCAAGTTGTTGTTGATAACCCAGGGATTGAAGTTCATAATAAAAAGAAAATTGTACATACATCTTGTGTTCCTTGTGATGATGACTTGTTGATGATATAAGTTGTTCTTATATGTTGTTGATGTATATTTACATTTGACTAGTTATGAATGACAGTAATAAGTAATGAGTAAATGATGATTGATAACTAAGAAGTTTGTGAAGGGGAAGTTTTGGGAAAAAGATCCCTACACTGTTCACCCCCCCTCTTAGTGTAGTTGGTGTGTCCAATAGTGGGTGCATTGGTTAGCCCAAATGGCACCACCACAAATTCATAGTGACCATATCTTGTCCTAAAGGTTGTTTGGTGGATGTTTTCATCCTTAATTCAGACATGATGGTATCCAGACCTCAAGTCAATCTTGGAGAAAATTGTAGCACCCCTTAATTAGTCAAACAAGTCATCGATCCTTGGCAAGGGATACTTATTCTTGATGGTCATTTTATTGAGTTTCCTATAGTCTATGCACAACCTAAGTGTGCCATTCTTCTTTTTCACAAACAAGGTTGGTGCTCCCCATGGAGACACACTAGGTCGAATGTAGTCGTTGTCCATCATTTCCTTTAGTTGTATCTTGATCTCAATTGACTCTGGTGTACTCATTCTATAGGGTGTTCTAGACACTGGAACCGCTCCTGGTGCATGTTCTATTGAAAAGTCAATATATCTTCTTAGAGGTAGACATGGTACCTCTTCTCGGAACACATATTTGTACTCTCGTAATATGGGATGGTCTTCTAGGCTTGGTTTTTTGTTCTCAACAGAGTCCAACACTTGTATTGCATATAAAGGGCATCATTTTATGCAATACTTCTTCACTTAAAGGGTTGATATTTGTCTCACTGAGACGAGATTTTGAATCCTTTGTAGGGTTACCTTTCTCCCTTCTTCATTTTCACACTCCAAAGTTTCATTGTAACAATCCAACTTGGTTTTATGGGCAGCCAACCAATCCATGCTAATCAACATGTCATAAGATCCTAAAGGGAGTATGTTTAAGGTTTCTTGGGTGGGTAATTCAATCATAATAAATTGGCATGCTGGTATGAACTTTGTTACTTTTCTTTTGGTTCCAGAGGCTAGCTGTACCCGTCGTGATTTAACATGTTTAAATTGTTGAAATTTACATTTCTCAATAGTTTGAGGGGAAACATAACTCAAATTAGAACCAGGGTCAATTAAAATGGAAACTAGATGGTTGGGAATCATACCTTCCATCTCCACCATTGAAGCTTGGTGGTTGGCTTGTCTATTATCCAAGGCTGCATAAATCGGTGGCATGTTCCTAGCCACATCATTGACTGTAGTAGCCTCTTGGATATTGTAGACCCTCCTATTGTTCTGTTGCCTATATGGGTAGTCCCTCAGCAGATGTTCTTCTTCACAACCCCAACATTTCAAGGGTTCTCTCTTTGTGTTATCAGCCTTACTTGAGGCTGCTCCAAAGGGTTTATTTCCACTCTGAGAGGGGAAATTTTGTTGATATACAATTTTAGTAGGAAGCCTCATCTTAGAACCTTTTCCATCGTTCTTAAATATTGAGGGTTTGAACCCCTTCTTCTTGAATCCCGAATCACTTTTCTTCTTCCAGTCCTCATGAGGTTTTGTCTTATTCTTGATATGTTCATAGAAATACCCTGCCTTCTGGATAATGTCTTCTAAGGTCTTTGGCTCATCAAACTCAATTTTGTCTCGGAAGGACTGAGGTAGTCCACTAATAAATCGTTGCATTTTTACCTTTTCATCTTTGATGTAGGGCATGTACCTTATCAGCTCAAGGAATTTTTTGATATATTCATCTATTGTAAGTTGTCCCAACTTGAGTTCCTATAACTCCTTGGTCTTCCCATCAAAGTATTTCTCTGACAGATACTTCTTCTTGAAATATTTCTCAAATTGTTTCCATGACAATTTTGTCTCATGGATTCCTTTCACATTCCTAAGGTCCTCCCACCAAATGGAGGTCTTTCCATTTAGGTTAAAAATGGCTATTTGAACCTTTAAATTTTCAAAGTAGTCATGGACTCTAAAGTACTTCTTCAAGCCAAGCAACCAAACTTATTCTTCTTCCCCCTTCTTAATTTCTCCATCGAAAGTGGGTGGTTTGGCTTTCTTGAACTCTTCGGAGTCATGGATTTTGGAATGTTTCCTCTTCTTTCTTTTCCTTAGAGAATGCAAACTAGTTTTGCTACTAGAAGATTCCTTGGAGTTGTCAGTTTCCTCACCAGAGGATTCTTCTGATGAGTGTCTCTTGGCTCCATGTTGGGCCTTATTTGAGGTGCTCCTCCTCGTGTGGCCACTTTCAGGACCATGCTTTCTTATCTCAGGTGGACTTTGGGCTTTATTAGTATGATGATTGTCCACATGACTGGTTGTTGGTCTATGTTGCAATTTCCTTTGTATATCTGATAAGCTTTGCATTAAGACTGCATTAATTTCAATTTTCTTCTCCTGCTCTTTTATCATCCTTTCATTGTCAACCTTACAACTCTGTAATTCTGCCATGAGGCTTCTCACAGTTTCAGCCATATATGGAGGGGTTTCCACCACCCTCCTCTCATCAGATTCTTCCTCTCTATTATGGGATATTCCCCCCAATTCATGGTGCATCACCATCCTTTATGTTGTAGTTTTCCTGCGGCCCACTGATTGCTTGAGTGCTGATAATTTTTTTTATGTTAGTTAATGATCTACTAGTTTATGAACAACACACAGTTCAAATATTTCAAAACACACACAACAGTAGAAATTTTCCTTCCTTTCTTCAGTAGAGGTTTAACTAAGACTTTAAGGGATGGGGTAAGATAGGGTGTCACCCCTAAAATTTCTCTTATAATATTTTTTTAAGCGACTCGTTCATGAGCCCAAGTAGGCCAAGTGTTGTAACTTGGGCTCTGATACCAATTTGTAACATACCCGACCCCTAAGTACCCTTTCTAGGGATGGTGCATCAAAATTTCACTTATTTTAATCAACTCGAAGCCTCTTCATGATATCTCCATTCTCTTCCACTCAACCGTAGCTCTCCAATGACTGCTACCAGACTCAAAATCGAGCTCTGGATTTCAAGTTATGGCCTCCCAGATTTCTTTGGGAATTATCAAACATGGGCCATGTGGTGCCCATGTGGATCCACCTCATTCATACCATCCCCAAGTTCCTACATCCACGGGGAAGGTCCATCCACCATCCAATCCAACGACAGGACATGGTCTTCATTTAACATATGGACTAGAGGGAAGTTCGACGTTCGACGCTTTAGCACTGAACACCCCTTTTTCCTTTCTGCACGCCTGTCCTTTGAAGTCTTGAATTCATGAACTCCTGAAGGAGCTTGGAATCCTTCCACGTGGCTCCAACCTTCGGGCCTTTCAATTTATCCTTGATGTTGCATCCCAAATATTTGAGAGTTTGAGACTTCGGGACTCCGAAGTCTTGGGATGTAGTGTCATGGATACTGAAGCAATGTGGAGGGATTCCAAGCTCCTTCGGGAGTTCGAGAATTTGGGACTCCAAAGGATAGGCATGCAGAAAATAAAAGGGGCATTCAACGTTGAAGCGTCGAACCTCCCTCTAATCCATATGTTAAATGAAGACCATGCTAGGCTGTTGGATTGGACAGTGGATGGACCTTCCCCATGGATGTAGGAACTTTGGGATGGTATGAATGAGGTGGATCCATGTGGGTGCCACATGGCCCAT
This sequence comes from Picea engelmannii, assembly GCA_009831015.1. Taxonomy (NCBI): domain Eukaryota; kingdom Viridiplantae; phylum Streptophyta; class Pinopsida; order Pinales; family Pinaceae; genus Picea; species Picea engelmannii. The sequence continues at coordinate 39,990 of ML808730.1, read as the reverse complement.
GTTTGATAATGCCCAAAGAACTTCGAGAGGCCATAACTTAAAATCCAGAGCTTGGTTTTTAGTCTAGTAGCAGTCGTTGGAGAGCCACTGTTGAGTGGAAGAGAATGGAGATCTCAAGCAGAGGCTTCAATTTAATTAGAATAAGTGAATTTTTGATGCACCATCCCTAGAAAGGGTACTTAGGGGTCGGGTGTGTTACATAAATTAAATAGCTTGTGTATGTGAGGGATGAAGATAGGCCCTCGGATCTTAAAAAAATCAGCTTGGTAGCCTTCAATGTACTTAGCTTTCCCATTTTCAAGCCGCTTAACCCCGAACTCTATGCCATCCAAAGAAAAAACTTCATCTTCTGTAGGGACAATAGGAATGGTGTCCATGACATTATGGTACTCGTAAATACTTTTGAGGTAGGAATTTCATTCCCTTAAGGGAATCATATTATTTTCCATAGCATTTTGGAAAAGAATTTTCCTCCAGAATTTCTTAGGATCCAGTTTAGATAGTTGTGAAAGTTTCTCTTTCCTTTTATTGATATAGTACCTTTTTTTCCTTTTAATTAGGGATTTGTACGTATTGATCTTATCAAGTTTTAAGGACTCGTTAGAAGCATCCCTAATGGATTTCCTAGCAATTTTACATTCTTTATCATACCAAGGGTTGGTCATTCTATTATTGTTTTAACACGACATGGGTCCAAAAAGGATCCAAAGAAGACTAAGGACAACTCAGAACTCGTAGAAGCAACTCAGGAAGCTCAGAATGGCCTCAACAGACAAAGAAAGGGAAAAAATTCAAAGTCCTCAAAACTCATTTAAAGTGGAATCATTGCGAAGACCGTGTCACAATATTTCCAACAATGCAAACATCTTGTCAAACGGAGTTACGGATCGAAATATATTCGCAGTTAAAGTATGGTCAACCTAGCCCAATCAACAGGGGATAAGTCAGCATCCGTACTGCTGATGTCAGCATCCGTACAATGTACATGGCACACGCAAGAGGTGAAACGTGTCGGCATGGTGATGTGGCAGCACCAGAGGCTACCACGTGTCACTCATATTTGGCATTTTTGGGTCATTCCGTGGACCAGTAAAAATGTGCCACGTGGCAGACCGTACGGTGATGTGGTAGGCTGATGTGGCAGCTAAGGTGGTGGATCGTACAATGATGAGGTAGGTGATTGTACAATTGGTTGACATGTCCCAATGGTTTCCTTCCACGTGGCAGTGGGAAAATGCCCAATGAGGGCCTGAGAACGAAATTCCAAAAATAAAAAGATTGGCGGGTCCGCCAAATCCGATGGAAACCTGCCAAATATGGTGCCCAACGATCATATATAAACCATTGCTAAAGTTGTCGGAACCACTGTTTAAATATATGTATATATGTTATAACCAACACCAAAAAGGGAGGCCCACGGGCTCGACTTCGGGACCTCCCCCACTATATACGCCTTAACAAATATGCTGCCAACCACTAGGCCAAACAACCTCATTGTTTACAATGCCAACAAACTTTATTTAAATTTTGGAAATCTGCCTAGTGTAGAGGGAGGCGCGTGATGTTATGGTTGGACACGTTTTACAAGGTATTTTTTGGAATTAATTGCAGGTTGCAGGGCACAAAAACTGAGACAAAGTTTATCTTGGGCCTGGGAGTGCTGGAGTCAGATTGAGGCATGAAGATAGTCGTTTTTGGGTAATTCGACGCCACTATTTCAATGGTGTTGTCTATTTTTTGATCTGAGAAAAGATTCTGCATCTTAATTCCAGAATGAGGTATACTTATGTATTTTGCCAAATTCTTTTGTTGAGTTAATAAAAAGGCCTACCCATTTGAGAGCAGGACCCGGAGACGTAGTCCACCAGCGACAAACTCTGTTGTCAAGTTTTTGTGTCTGTTATCTAGTTTTTGTGTTCATATTTGATTCTTATGTCTCTTCATTATTGAGATTTTCTTTCTTTAATGGCACACTTTAATTTATTCTCATTTAATACAATTCTTTATAAGTCACTTCGATGAAAATATCATAGATCATGTTGGCATCAGAGCAATCATATTTGACGTGAAATGTTGAGTGTGAATGCTTACTAGGGACAAGCATAAGCATGGTGAAGGAAATCTTAAGAATTTAAATCCTGAAGTTGTCCCCGCATCCTGAAGGAAGAAAGTGGTAGAAGAGGACAAGCGAGATGAACATGAGAAAAAATTCCATATGATCTTTTATCGCATGTCATAAATGGTCGAACGATGTATGGGGACTACGAGAAGAGGATGAAGAAGAAATGGAAGAAAAAGGAAACATAGGTTCATCATGATGCTTTGGTAAATCAAGGGGCTAGAGGATACCCTCGTGAGCCTCCATCTTCACCATCAAGTTCTAGTTCTTCTTCCTCTGAGCATTCTCATCATTCTCATCATTCTAGCCATACAACCTCTTTTAAGAAACCATTATTAAAGCTTGATGTAAAATTTTCTTTACCTATGTTTAATGGAGATGTTAATCTTGAAAAGCTAGATAATTGGATACAACAGGTTGAAGTGTATTGTCTTGTTCAACATATTGATGAAGAGGAAGTTAAAGTGGAATTGGATTCTCTTCGGTTGGAAGGCATCACTTTCGTACGGTGGGAGAGAAAACTTCAGGACATAAGTAAGTGTGGTAATATTCTTTCCTCATGGTCAGAATTTAAATCGGCGATAAGGAAGTAATTTTATCCATTGGGTTATTTACATAAAGCAATGATGGAATGGAAAACTTTAAGACAAAGTAAAGGTCAAGCTGTACAATTTTTCACAGAACAATTTAGGAAGAAAGCTCTTGCATTAAACATTCCTTTGGATTCTTATGAAACTTTAATGAAATATATTGGCACACTTCACAATTATATTCATCATACTTTGCTATTGTTTAACCCCACTAGTCTTGACGAAGTTTGTGTGCAAGCCACTCATCTTGAGAACAGGGGAAAGCATGTTCAAGAAGATCCCACAAAGAAACCTTCCAATCTCCCACATAAGCCATTTAAGAAGTTTAAAAGGAAGGACAAGAAGACCACCACAATAAAGACAGAAGAAGGAAATCCATCTTGCACTCATTGCAAGAAAAGTGGTCACGATGATGAGCATTGTTGGAAACTACATCTAGTGAAGAGACCGAAACAATTCGGTGGAAAGGGGAAGACAAAAACCATTTCTACAGTGCAACAAGATATTGGTTTTGATTCAGGAGACAAAGGAAAGATCATAGTGGTTAGAGTACAAGGTAAATATTCCCTTCACACTAGTTCAAATTCCAATAATGAATCTCATGATGATGAATGAAAGAGGAATGAGTTATTTCATATAAGAGTTGTATCTAAACACACTAAGATAGATACATTATTTGATTCGGGTTCCCAAGTAAACTTGACATCTGAAGCACTTGTCAAAAAGATGGGTCTTGAAACGAAACCACATCCAAAGCCTTATCCTCTTGGTTGGGTATGTGATAAAGCAAAACTTAATGTCAGCAAACAATGTAGGGTCAGATTTGCTATTGCTTCAAATTTGATTGATGAAGTGGATTTGGATGTTGTATCACTTGATATATGTGGCATAGTGTTGGAGAGTCCTTATCTTTATGATAGAAAATCAGTCTTCTTTCATCATGAGAACAAATACCACCTTACTAAGGGGGGAGTGGAATATATTGTTAGAGCTCATAGCATGAGAGTAAACACAACACTTGTTAGTGTAGGACAAATGAAGAGACTCATAAACACTAATAAGAGATATGTACTCATGGTCGTAAGGGAGAAAGATGTCGGAACATCTGATGCTTTCCAAGGATATGATCATTCTCATAATAATGAATTAATTGATATTGTTTCTAAGTATGATGATATTTTCTAGGAACCAGATGGATTACCTCCTAAGAGGGAAATCCAACATGAAATACATCTTCAACAGGATTATCCTCTTCCTAATGTGGGCATGTACACGATGTTAGTTGGAGAGATGATAGAGATTAAGAAGAAGGTACAAGGCCTATTGGATCAAGGGGTCATCAGACCCAGCTCATCTCCTTGTGGTTCTTTGATCATGATGGTTCCAAAGAAAGATGGCACATGGTGAATGTGTGTGGATCATCGGGCCTTAAATAAAATCACGGTGAAAAATCGATACCCTCTTCCTTGTATAGATTATTTATTTGATAAGTTAAAGAATGTTGTTTATTTCACTAAGTTGGATTTGCGTAGTGGATACCATCAGATCAGGGTTGCAGAACATGATGCATGGAAGACTGCCTTTAAAACCAAACATGAATTGTTTGAGTGGTTAGTTATGTTGTTTGGGATTTGTAATGCTCCAACAACCTTCATGTGTGTGATGAATGATGTATTCATGCATTTTCTAGATGATTTTGTGATTGTATATTTAGACGACATTCTTATTTTTAGTGGGACTTGGGATGAACATGTGAGGCATGTAAAGCAAGTATTGGATACTTTGCAAAGGGAAAAGTTGTATGTAAAATGTTCCAAATGTGAATTTGGTAAGACTGCACTTGTGTACTTAGGTCATATTGTAGGAGGAGGACAATTAAAAATTGATCCTTCCAAGATTGATGTAATTGTAAATTGACCTGAGCCCAAAAGTGTAACCAAGATATGAAGCTTCTTAAGTGCAGTCCAGTATTGGAGGAGGTTCATTTCAAAATTCTCCTTTATAGCAACTCCTTTGCATGCCTTAACCGGTGTGAAGAACACTTTTCAGTGGGGAGGAAAGCAACAATAAGCTTTCGACACTTTGAAGGAAAAGGTCAGTACCACACCAATATTAACACTATCAAATCTTAAACAACCCTTTGAGATCGAGACAGATGTCGACGGTTACACCATGGGTGTAGTATTGATGCAATATCATAATCATATCTATTACCACTCTAAAAATTTTAACCAAGTTGTTGTTAACTATCCTACATATGATAAAGAGTTGTATGCATTAGTTCAAAGCGTAAAGAAATGGAAGCACTACTTGTCAGGGAAGGAAACAATCATACATACAGATCATCAACCCTTATAATATTTCCAATCACAAACCAAACTGTAATAATCTCGACATTACAAATGGATGGGTTTCCTACAACAATTTCATTTGGTAATCAAGTACAAAATGGGTACAAGTAGCAAGGTAACTGATATGCTTTCTAGACCTCCTATTGTTGCTTCTATTATTTTGAAGAATGCTTCTTTATCTCATGATAGCTATGTGGAACAATATACCATTGATGAAGATTTTAAAGAAGTATATGAGAAGCTAACCCATGGTGCATAGGTAGAGAACTATTGTCTGCAGGGAAAACTACTCTACCATATTGGAAAGCTATGTATTCGTACAAGTGAACTAGTCCATGTAATATGAGAATCTCACACTTCTCTTATGTCTGGGCATTTTGGGATAGGAAAAACTACAGATCATTTGCAAAGGTTTTGTTACTAGCCTCAAATGAAAGAAATTGTAATTAAATATGTAAAGGGGTGTGTGATGTGTTCTACTTGTAAGCCCACTAATAGAAAACTGAGGCTATACTCACCACTACCTGTTCCATCCCATCCATGGGAAAGTATCTCCATGGATTTTATAGGGGGTTTACCAATGTCGAAAAGGGGTCATGACTATTTGTATGTTGTAGTGGATAGGTTCAGCAAGATGTGTATCTTAATGCCATGTAAAAAGAAAATCAATGCTGAGTAGACTGCTAATCTCTTCTTTCAGTATGTTTGGGTTTACTTTGGGTTACCCACATCCATTATCTCAGATTGAGATATTCGATTCCTTGGGGATTTTTTGACAAGCTTATGGATAATGATGGACACCAAGTTGAAGAGGAGCATTTCTTTCCATCCACAGATTGATGGAAAGACAGAGGTTGAAAACTGAACATTGGTACTTTTGCTTCGAGACTATTGCAACAAGCATCCCAAAGTATGGGATGAACAAATACCCTATGTACAATATGCTTACAACCGAGCCTTACATTCCTCCACTCAGTGTTCTCCTTTTGAGACATGTTTTCGGTACCTACCTAAAGTTCCTTTGGACTTGATGTATGGGAGAGATGTCGATTCAAATGAAGACAGAGCTCGCAAGTTCATCCAGAGGATCAAGGAGGTACACCAAGCAGTCAGGGAATAGTTGGAGAAAAGTCAAGCACAATATAAAGCTCTGCATGACAAACACAAGGTTGATCATCGGTTCCAGGTTGGAGACTGGGTATGGATTCACATCAACAAGGAGAGATTGAAGGGTGAAGGTAAGAAACTCAAGCCCATTCATTATGGACCCTTCACTATTTTGGAGAAGAGTGGTACCAATGCTTTTCGTCTAGATCTTCCACCTTATATGCAGATTTACTCAGTTGTCAATATAGAGAACTTGAAACTTTTTGAGCATCCCATGATCATGGATCAGGATGGGGAATTTTCAATACCTTTAGTTGATGGGTTTTCTCCTGAGTACTTGGATGAGTTAAAGTAAGATATCATCCTGGACAGAAGGACGAGGACTTCATGCAGATGTGATGTTGATTATCTTCGAGTAGGCTTAAAGGGCACACATCCAAGCAAAGCAAAGTGGATTGAGAAGCACAAGGTGAAGGAATTCTTCCCTCACTTATCTATTGATTGATGACAAATTTTGGTGGTCCAAAATTCTCTTAGTGGGAAGGCGTGATCCAAAAAGGATCCATAGAAGACTAAGGACAACTCAGAACTCACAGAAGCAACTCAGGAAGCTCAGAATGGCCTTAGTAGATAGAGAAAGAGAAAAAAATCAAGTCCTCAAAACTCGATGAAAGTAACATCATCGCAAAGAGCGCGTCGCAAGCTTTCCAATGGTGCAAATGGCTCATCAAACGGAGTTACGGATCAAAATATATTCATGGTCAAAGTTTGGTCAACCTAGCCTAGTCAGTAGGGGATGAGTCAACATCCATACTGCTGACGTCATCATCCATACACCGTACGTGGAACAAGAAGTTAGCATGGTGATGTGGCACAAGAATTCAACATGGTGACGTGGAAACACCATAGGCTACCACATGCCACTCATATTTGACATTTTCGAGTCATTTCGTGGACCAGTAAAAATGTGCCACGTGCCAGACTGTACGGTGACGTGGCGGGATGATGTGGCAACTGAGGTGACAGACCATACGTTGATGAGGTAGGTGATTATACAGTTGGTTGACGTGGCCCAATGGTTGGCTGCCATGTGGCCCAATCATGGGCTGTCACGTGGTAGTGGGAAAATGCCCAATGAGGGCTCGAGAACGAAATTCCAAAAATAAAAAGATTGGCCAGTTCGCCAAATCCGACGGAATCCCGCCAAATATGGCGCCCGATGGTCATATATAAACCACTAACATAGTTACCAACTTAACGAGAATTGTGACCTTAAAACGAGAACTCTAGCCTTTAAAACCCATATTTTTGCGTAAAAAACATGAAAATCAACCCCCAAATCAAAAAGTGGTGCTACTGGTAGCACCATTTTTTTAAACGTGGTCAAAATTACAACATTTTTCAAACATGGCCTTCAAAACTCAGACAGTAGCTCAGAAAAATCTTAAAATCAATACCTAAATCAAAAAGTGATGCTACATAAAAAAATTGTTTTTTCCTAAACGTGAAAATCATAGCTATTTACGACCTAATTGAAATTGTGATATTGACAACCAAACCCTATGTAAATAAACAACCCAAAATTGGACTCTAAATGGTCCCTTAAAAATTTATTTACAAATTTTATTTTTTATTTTTTTTAATTTAAAAAAACAAATAAATAGAAAGAAAAAAATCTTCAGAAATAAATAATTTTTTTAAATGACAAAAAAACACATTTAAAAAAATATATTATAAATTCAACTAAAAATATAAAAATAAAAAAGATTAAAAAACAATGTGAAAAAGAAAAATAACTAAAAAAGAAACAAAAAAAAATTAAAATTTTCCTCCAAAAACAATAATTTAAAAAATAATTATATATATATTTTTACAAAAGAATCATTAAAAAAATCTTTAAAATGTAATTTAAAAAAAATTAAAAATAAAAAATACTTA
>ML808730.1:14237-25967 GCA_009831015.1 Picea engelmannii | reverse complement strand
TAATAATAATAATAATAATAATAATAATAATAATAATAATAATAATAATAATAATAATAATAATAATAATAATAATAATAATAATAATAATAATAATAATAATAATAATTATTATTATTATTATTATTATTATTATTATTATTTAATTTTAAGGTTATAGTTGAGTTGGACATTAAATTGGTGTATGAGAACTTCTTATTTGTGGGACAAGAGATTACTTCGACACGACAATTTGCTTGCTAAAGTCTACATAGGTGTACACACCCTATCCCCTTTGGATTTGAACATATGACCTCCTAGGAAGAAACACATGTTCTTAACCATTAGATCCACTAAAGTTATACAAGGAACTTGAATAGTATGGAGTTTGAAAATGTCATAGTTTAAAAAATTGGTTTTTTCTAGCTCTTTAAAAAATAACGAGTAGGGAAACTCATATTGTCAAAAATAATTTTGGATTAATGGATTTGCATATATCAAAGGTTAACATCACATAATATGCTTGCAATATGGGTATTTGAGTAATTCGGATTATTTTCAGAACGAAATAAAAGCAGAGAAATTACATTGAAATACTCATGAAAATTGCCAGAAACAGAGAAATACAACAATATTTGATTTTTATTAATGAAAGAATTGTAAAGAGACTGTAAAAATACAGAGTGCAAGACTCGTTAGAATGGTGGCAACTTTATCTTTGAGAAGAGATGTGACAACTATGCTCATTTGCAAGAAGATGACTACAATGAGGCTCTGAAAGTTTTTTTTTATGATAAACATGAATGCCAAAACCCTAGACATCCAAAAACCTAACCCTAGGAGATGAAATGCCAAAATTCATGTGGGCCCCATTTGATAAGTTAGTACATTAACTTCCCGGGGTTGTAACTTTTGCATACGATCTTCGTTTTCGGCGCGTGATAATCCATTGGAAAGGTCTTTTCGAGAACTATGCATTATGTCGTCAAACTCTAACTCTATTTACAGTTTGACTGTGGCACGCCAAAAAAACACTGTTTAGGGCCCCAAAATGACCCTGGAAGTACAGAAAGATGTGTTGACATGAAAACTTCCAAAAGAATCTGGTTGGATTAGGTGGGCGACCACCATTCTCCACCTGGAAGATGTGTAGGGCTTCAAACAACCCCAGAAGTGTAGAACCCACAATTACAAAGAAGTACAAAAGAACGTGTTGAACTAAAAAATGATAAGAGGAGCCAATTGGAATAGGTGGGTGGCCACCAATATCCACCTGGAGCAGTCCTCCCCCCTTAGGAAGCAATGGTCTCCATTGTGTTGAGTGCCTAGGGAAGAGCGGAAAGTGTTTTCTGAATCCGAATCTTGGTGAGCTGCATGTCTTGTTGGAGAAGTTGTGCTACTTGGTTTGTGGAAAAATGTCACAAACCTGTTGTTGGCGGGGTTGAATCTGTTCCACCAACCTGTTGTCTCTGGATTTGACGGGGCATTGTGTAGGCACCATTGTAGGTGAATAAATAATATCTTCTTTATCTTCAATAATCTGTTTTTGTTGGATAGAAGGTGTTGAGGCTACAATGGTTGTAGTGGTGTTTTGTGCATCCTTTGAACAGACTGTGAAGATGATGAATTTCACAGTATGAGAGATTACCTTGCGACATTGTTTTGGTGGAGCAGTAGTCAAAACTACCTTTGATATCCTATAGAGATGACCGCACAGAGTAATAATGACACTACGAGGTCTAGACTCATAGACATCATGATGTTTCCACATATATGGTTGGCCCAAAACAACATCACAGACATCAAGAGGGGAAACATCGCACACTACCTCATCCTGGAAGGGATGGATGCCATAGGACAGGAGGCATTGTTGGCTGACATGGAGATCTCGTCCTTGGTGAAGCCACCTGATGTTGTATGGATTGCGGGTATGGTGTTGTCGACAACCCCAACTGTTTGATGACCTTAGTTGAGATGAGGTTCTTTTGGTTGTCGTTATCAAAAATGAAATGCAATGGGGTCCCCTTCACCCACATCTGTGAATGGAAGAGGCGCTCCCCCTCTTCAAGATCTACTGGTTCTTCTGGTTGAATTTTTGTGGTCATGACAGTAGCAGTGGGGTCTGTGTCGATGATCTATCTGGTTTCAATATTTTCTGGATCGGATTCCAAATCAGGGTTTGGCTCTGTGTCTTTGACCTCGACCACCAATGAATTTTTTGAGCGACATTCATCGGTGTTGTGCCAGGGGTTTTTGTGGAAGTCACACCACTTCCCAGTGTCATTCTTCGTCTTTCCTTTACCCTTCTTGTCCGGTTTGGATTGTTTTTCTAGAGGTTGTTGGTTAGGGCCATCTTTACCATGCTTTGGTTGTTGCAGATTTGCAGACCCAAATCCTCATTTGTTCTGGTGCCTAAATTTCTGCTCGATTTTGACAACATATGAGATTTTTAGGAAATCCATTTCGGTTTGGATGTACCTATGCAGAGCTCCACAGTATTTCAGAACCAAATGTCGCTCGAAGTCTTTGATACCTAGCTTGGTGCGTAAGGTATGGAAAGTATTTGTGAACTACGACATTGTTTGGCTCTTCTCTTGCCGCAGTGTGGTCCATCTCATGTACTGGTCTTTATAGTTATCAACAGGATAGTACTGTTCCTTGACTGCATCCACAAAAAAATCCCAAGTGGGATCGACCCCATATATTCCAGATTCCTCTATGGAACTTTGCTCCCAGTAAGTTTCCCACCAATGTTTGACATGGGGGAGAGCCTTGAGGAGTGCGAAGGTGATATTTTCTCTCTCGGCAGCTCACAATGATGAGATTCTTAGGAAATCCATTTTGGTTTGGATGTACCTATGCAGAGCCCCATAGTATTTCAGAACCAAATGTCACTCGAAGTCTTTGATACCCAGCTTGGTGCGTAAGGTATGGAAAGTATTTGTGAACTCCGACACTGTTTGGCTCTTCTCTTGCCGCAGTGTGGTCCATCTCATGTAATGGTCTTCATAGTTATCAACATGATAATACTGTTCCTTGACCACATCCACAAAAAAATCCCAAGTGGGATTGACCCCATATATTCCAGATTCCTCTATGGAACTTTGCTCCTAGTAAGTTTCCCACCAATGTTTGACATGGGGGAGAGCCTTGAGGAGTGTGAAGGTGATATTTTTTCTGTCGGATTTTTTTTGAAAAGAGAAATAACCTTCTAATAGATTTAACCATTTTTCTAGGGCATTCGCATCTATCTGACCTTCAAATATGGGAATACCAAAATTAACTTGTACCTTGAAGGGAGAGGTTCCTCCAAAATGGTCACTTAATGAAGATGTGCATGTTTCTATCGGCAAGCATTGAAGGATGTGTGAAAAATTATCCATCATTTCGTCCCTCTGTCACGCGAGAGCTTGCTCAAACAACAGGTTAATAGAATCTCCTGCTCTGTCTTTTTTCTTTCCTGCCACCATCAAGGGTTTATTGGGCATGTGAGAGTGATTTTCCTCAAGAGAGACAAGCTCAAGACCCAACTGGCTATACTCGGACCTCGTAGGGGACATACGCTAAAAAACGATCAAGAGTAGCCTGCTCTGATACCACTAATCCAGATTATTTTCGGAATGAAATGAAAGTAGAGAAATTATAATGAAATACTCATGAAAATTGCCAGAAACAAAGAAATACATCAATACTTGATTTCTATTAATGAAATAATTGTAAAGAAATTGTAAAAATATAGAGTGCAAGACTCACTAGAATGGTGGCAGCTTTATCTCTGAGAAGAGATGTGACGACTACGCTCATTCACAAGAAGATGATTACAATGAGGCTCTGGAAGACTTTTTATAATAAACATGAATGCCAAAACCCTAGACATCCAAAAACCTAACCCTAGGAGATGAAACGCCAAAAGTCATGTGGGTCTCGTTTGGGTAAGTTGGTACATTAACTTCCAGGGGCCGTAACTTTTGCATACGATCTCCATTTTAGGCACGTGATAGCCCATTGGAAAGGTCTTTTCGAGAACTACTCATTATGTCGTCAAACTATGACTTCGTCTATAGTTTGACTATGGCACGCCAAAAAAACATTGTTTAGGGCCCCAAAACGGCCTTGAAAGTACATAAAGATGTGCTGACATGAAAACTTCCAAAATAAGCCAGTTGGATTAGGTGGGCAACCACCAGTCTCTACTTGGAATATGTGCAGGGATTCAAACAACCCCATAAGTGTAGAACCCTCAATTACAAAGAAGTACAAAAGAACGTGCTGAACTAAAAACTGACAAGAGGGGCTAGTTGGAATAGGTGGGTGGCCACTAATATCCACCTAGATCATTGAGGGTGTTGAGTCAATTTTTGCATTATAAACAATATTTTCATCAATCCGAAATTAAATTTTGGCGAAGAGTTTTTGGGTAGATTCTCACGATGGAAAATAAAAAAAGGTCCAAAATATAAAATGTTTAACCTTGTTCATTTTGGAAGTGCATTAGAAAAGTGCACAAGGTAAATGGAGGAGACATATAAAAAAAGGGGAAGAGTGCTTGGAGATGAGTTAGAAGGTGCAAGCATAGAGACAAAGAACATTGAACATAAACATTGTGATTTAGAGATGTGGAGCGACAAGGGTGCATACATTGACATTGAAGGAGAATAATGTGACATAACATAACATTGAAGGATGCTAGTGTGATGTACATGAGAGATGGATGATATTGAATGACATACATGGAATTAAAAAGGTAAAATAATGCCAAAGAGATTAATAGGGAAAGAAAACGTAATAAATAGTTAGGATAAGATTGAGGACAAAGACATTGGGTCTAATTATAGAGTTAAGGGAGTAGACTCGACGAATGCTAAGCAGATATTAAGAACTTCAAACTATAATATAAATGATGACGATGATTAATGTCCACTAAGACTAGAAATGGTTTATGGGAACTTAAGAAATGTAAAAGATTACTTGGATTTCTTTAGAATCTTATTTTTGTGCTTGAAAAACATAAAGAGAAGCATGCCAAGATCACCATAGTTTTGATGACTTAGAAGGTTAAAAAGGTCGATATCGTGATCTAATTTGGGTACATGTAGGACACTCTAAGGGAAGTGATTTTCATCTTCAACTCTTTGAGTGTCACAAATATGATAGATTCTTTCGTCCCATGGTGTTTTGAGAATTGTCTAATGCCCAATTTCACTATGCAGTTTGTGAGAGTTTGTTCTTATTTTATCAATGTTGATTTTCTTCTTTATGCTAGACAAAACAAAGAGAAAATTTTCTAGATTAGGGTTGTCCACCTCCTTATAATATCTTACTTTTCTTTTATCATTTAATTCTTTATTGCACCACATATTCTTCGTAAATTTACATATAATAATATTTTTAATATTATCATTATTTTGCAGAATGACTTCTCCCTTTAATCGCCAATGATTTATCCAAGACTTGGCTTCTTTATGCCATCCCTGCTTGAGTCGTCTGTGGTTTTGGCTATTAAAAGTTTGAAGCAATTTTGTGCAACCACTTGCCATCCATGTTGTTTATCTTTTTCTTGTACATTAAGTACCTAATCATAGTTGTGCTCTCAATGGAGGAAAACCTCACTTTTATGAGGAGAATAAGATAAGGTGTATTGCCTTTAATTTTGAGATTATAAGTTATAAAATTATTTTGGATCTGCTCTATCATTCTCCAAGATTCTCTAGAGATACTGCATCCCCAAACTTCACATTCATATAAAATAACATGAATGACAAGAGTCTCAAAGAAGAGTATTTTCTTAAATCCTATAGCCAAAGGTATGCTAGTTTACAATTGTTTTCAAGCACACAATGAGCTTTCCACCTTCCATTTATCATTTTCTCAGTGCTATAGTTCCAATTGAGCTTGTGATGAATATTGATTCCAATATATTTGTATGAAATCACTTCCTCCAAGCTATTGTTGTCATATACAAAAGTATCATAGATGATCTTTGTGGATTTAATTATCATAACCTTTGGTTTGTCAATGTTTAGAGTCATACCTATAATAGAGCATAAGTCCTTGAGGATTCTTAGTTGCTTATGGAGGTCATAGGGAATCCTCGTCATAAGAACAATATCATCATCATAAAGAAGAAGGATGATGACTATACTAGTGAGAGTCATGCCAACATAACCTACATATTCCAAACAATCTTCTAACTTCTCAACGCATATGCCAAAAAGGGTAAGGGACATGGAACAACCATTCTCGTACAACCTTATTACAACAACAATCAACTTGAAAGGAGCTTTTATCTTTTCTAACCTATTCCATAGGTTAGTCATGGACATTGTGTTAAAAGGTTTTCTGAAGTCAATGAAACAACAAAGGAAATTGGTTTTATTATTACGATAGTACTTGGGAATGATCTTAAGCATAACAAGGTGATCCATAGTTAAATGATAGCTTCTAATCTAGTTAGACCTTTAACTCTTTTTCTATGGCTTTCTAACCATATATTAATCTTCTTTTTCAAATACTTAATATATATTATATACTCAATAATTTAACAATATAAACAAATAAATATTATTTTAAAACAAGTTCAAATCAATGGGTAGGATATGTATACCAATATGTATACCAATCAAATCACTGGACGAAAGAGATCCCTTGTCCCATAAACAATGATCATGAACTTAAAAATAAATTATTATTATTATTATTATTATCTAGTTATACAAATACAAATAAATACATTTATATTTATATTTATATTTATTTATTTATTTTTATTGAATTTAAAAACACAATATCCAACCTCATCTAAACACAAAATTGTAATAAAGACGCCTTCATCTTGCCTTAACCAAAGTCCAGGTCTCTCCCATTTCCCCACTTAAAACACCTTGAAATCCGCAAGTCTAATCCTAATACATTTGACCAAGGATCCTTATGGGACCATAGCTAAAACCTAACACATATAACCCTCATCAAGAAAAGTATAAATAAACTATGGTTATGCCACTTTCAACTGTGGAAAAACAAGTAACAATGGGTGGCAAATTCATCGAGAGAGCACCCACCAATGGAAAAGAAAAATAAACAAACCCTAATAATGGGCTCTTTTATAACGAATATTCCTTAAATTTAAGTGACGTGGATGATTAGAAAGGAGGGAGATACACTAATTTTTATTTATTATTATTATTTCCTTTTATCAAAAGAGAATAATGATGGTTGAGTAATGTTATATTTTTATTTATTATTATTATTTCCTTTTATCAAAGGAGAATAATGAAGGTTGAGTAACGTTATATTTTAAATATATTATAAAATGACTTTTTTTTATTTGCTTAAAAATAATAAAAAAGGAATTAATATTTTTAATATGAAATTTTAAAGAAGAATCATTGTACACTAATAGAATTATAAATATTACAAATATTAATATATTAATATTATTCTATTGAATTATAATAGAGATTATAACAGAGTATTAAATTTATTTATTTATTTATTTTCATCAAAGAGAATAATGAAGAAGCAATGTTATATTTTAAATAGCAATGTTATATTTTAAATATATTATAAAGTGATTTTTTTATTTGCTTAAAAATAATAAAAAAAAATTTATATTTATATTTTGAAATTTTAAAGAATTATTTATAATATTAATATATTGATTTTATTTTATTTAAGGTTATTAAATTTATTTTTTTATTAAAAATAACAATTTTATTTATTTAAAATTATAATTTTGATAAACATTTTCAAATTAAATTTAAATAATAGTAAAAAAACCTAAAAATTAAACTTCATCTTTTGTTTTTCCGGATGAAAAAATTCCTCTATTATATTTGAGAATATAATAAGTTCTCATAACCAATACATAGAGGAAAGAAAATTGGCAAAACCAATCAAATCTTTTATCAAGCTATTGGACATCAATGCCAAAATATGTTGGCAAAGAGATTGTTATGCTAAGTAATTGCTGAAAATTAAAAGTTACACAAAGTAATTAAGACTATAATGTGATTGTACTAAAGTAGAAAGTTAGAGAAAAGAATGGGAATGCGCAGAATTTTCTGTGAAGAAAGTGCTCTATTCCTAGAAAATTTTAAATGCATGCATAGGTCCTTCATGGCCATCCAACTAGTTGTTTATTCTTAGAAAATTTTAAATGCATGTATAGGTCCTTTATGGCTATCCAGCCAATAGCTGAAGAAGAGCACTTCTCCTGTTTCAATAAAGATGACTTTGAGAAAAGATCTACTTGCTTCTATGTTGTATTCTCTAGAGGAATGAGAGAAAGATAGATCCTTAAATAGGTGCTATCTTTCCAAGCCAAGAGAATGCTGAGCTCCATTTTATCAGAACCTTCTGTGTTGTATTCTCTAGAGGAATGAGAGAAAGACAGATCATTAAATAGGTGCTATCTTTCCAAGCATCGGATAATCATAAGAGTGGCATGGCCACCAATTTGGTGTATGAGACCCCTTGTTTGTGGGACAAGGGACCCCCCATACATACCCTACCTCCCTCTGGATTTGAACCCGTGACATGTGGATCTCAATTGTACCGGTTAAATTTCCTCCGTTGTATACTTTTATACGAGAATCAATAAAAGTAGACATAAAATTCATACACGTTTTTCTTTTTTAATTAGGGGACATATCTTTTTTTTAATATTATTATAAGATGTATAATAAACATTATTAATTTATTTAAAGATTTTTTTTTATTTTAAAATTATGAACTAATTTTTTTTTATTTTAAAAATATGAATTCATTAAGAAAGATTACATATTTTTTTTTATTGTTTATATATTGCTATAACTTAATATATATATTTTTAAATTTAATTTTTAATAATAATAATAATAATTTATTTTTAAGATTACTCTAATTTAAATATGAAATTGGTGTTTGAGATTTTCTTATTTGTAGAATACTAAAGTTTATGAATATGTATATACATGTTCTCAATTATATAACCAGATTTTAGTAATGATTATAAAAAACAATTCAAATCTTATAGTCTCTAGACTTTTTCCTTTATTATTTAGAATAAAATAAAAATAAAAATAAAAATATTAATAATCTAATTTTAAGGTTACTTCCAAGCCAAACACCAAATTGATGTATAATACTCTTTGTTTGTGGGACAAGAGATCCCCTTAGCCAAAAAATTTGATTGATAAAGTCTAATGAGGTATACTTACCCTATCTCTTTAAAAATGCAAAAATTAAAAATTTACTTACAAATAATATAATGATGAACACCCTCCATTCAAACTCTATTCCTACCCAACTTTCTAGTTGTTGTAAGTCCCTCTAACACATTGTATAACTAAACTTTTCTAAATGATACAATTTACTTCAACTTTTCTTTTTTATTATTTCATATTTTATATTAATTATAAATTAAATATACTTAATTTATATTAATTTAAATTAAATATATTAAATTGTTTTGTATATGGAAAAAACATTAAGTACCTTTCAGTGAGTCAATCATTAAATTGTTATTTTTTAATCTTATTCTTTTCATAATAAATACAATAAACCAATACCAATAAATAGTCCATACAATAAATAAATCATTAAATTATTATTTTTTAATCTTATCCCTTTAATAATAAATAATAAATACAATAAACAATGAACAATGAACGAATAAGTAGCTCACTCCATGGTACTTAATATGATCCTACATGCAAGTCTAACGTTCTCCAATACCTGTCACTGCCTCTTATTCTAAATTAAATAAATTAAGTTGTCTTCCACATGCAAGGGCGGTCTAATCTTGTCCAATATCTGTCACTGCCAGTTGGCGAAAGCGCGAATCGACGATAAACGGCTTAAACAAGAACGTGCCACGTGGCGCTATTAGCAGCTGGGCCTAGCTAAGTTTAGATTCTCGCTGAGTTAGCGGGTAATCGATGAGTCGAATCGTTTTTCGTGAGCCACAAATTTGCAGTCCCCGCGTCCGCTTAAACGTCCCCGGCCTCTATATATAGCGCCCTTTCCATCCCCGAGTTCCATATCACTGCGGAGTATTTGATTTGCCTTTCCATCCCCGAGTTCCATATTACCGCGGAGTATTCGATTGCCTCTGTAATTTCAAGTGGAGGTGAGCTTTAATCTTTCAGTTATTTTCGCAAGGGTTTCTTGCGGGCATCTGTTGGGGTATATTGGTTTTACTGGTATAAATCTGTTTGATTTCGTCGAGGAAATTGGATTGGAGGCGTCTTGGGGACTGAATCGGCACTGATTTTAAACGGTTAGAGTTTTTTCAGATTCTTTTTCTGCCTTCAATGATTTTTGCTTGTCTTTTTTTCCTGTATTTTAAGTCCGGGGTCTGCGTTGAAAGTTCGATATGTGAATTTGAAATGTGCCTGTGTGCGGATGAGTTTTCGTTCTGATTGTTTACAGTTTTATGTCAAAGGTGAATTTATTTGTTGATTCGATTTTTTTCGTCTTTGCTTTACCTGAACTTGGATGGTCTCGGTTTCGATTCGTCGAATCGAATCCACGTTTGGTTAAACGAGCAATATTTTCGTTTCAATACTGTTATTTGGTTTGTAAGAGTTCTATTGTAGTGCTTTTTTTCTTATTCTTCTGGTTTTGATTTTCAGTTTTTTCCTGCAATCGTTTTATAATCTTTTTGAAATAGATGCGTTATAGTTTTTATTTCCATTAAATGGGTTAGATTTTATTGTTAGAGCGCATTTTGTTCCCGATGATCTGTCGTTTGATCTAGCTAGGGTTTTTGGATGCCTTTTATTCTTTACCGTTATTCTTTTATTTTCAGCTGGAATCGATCTTTTAAATTGTGCATGCATAATGTGAGTTTTTCTCCAGTGGCCACTTTGTTCCCAGCGTCGCCTGCGTTTTTTTATTGTTTTCATGGTTTTCCAGGGTCTCTCTTAACTGCTATTAGGGTTTACCGTGGCGGTTTCAATCTTCGCGGCACACGTATGTTCTGCCATTTAGTCATTGCTATTTCGATGCCTTGGTTTCAATCAGTTCCTAATCTGGCTTGTTTTGTGTTTCAGAAAGGCTGAATGTTGTGATGGAGACAAAAGGTGGGAGAAAGAAATCTAATAGTAATTATCCCCAATACGAAACTCCCTTGGGCTACAAGATTGAAGACGTTCGACCTCACGGTGGCATCGAGAAGTTTCGCAGTGCTGCATACTCCAACGTAAGTTTTCTTGCTCTGCTATGTATTTGCTCAGGTTGAAGTTATTGTTTTAGTTCAACATTCAGTATATAAGGCCAGAATCTGGGCTTATATATATTCGTAGATTGAAGCCATTCATATGGTCAATGACATCAAACAATTTTTGTGGATTATAAGTAGCCAGAGGACATATACTTAATGATATTCCAAACAAGATTAATGAATCCATTTAATGAAACAAGATTGCATATCTATAGTTATTATTATAAAATAATTATAAAATAATTAAAAAGTTTTACTGCATTGGAGAGATGCATTCATTGATTTTTGCATCAATAGTTAATGATATTAAGGTGTGCTAGAATCATGTAGGATATTGATTTCATTTGACGTAGAATGCTTTATTGTACAGAATCTGAAATGTCGTTTTGATTTGTATTTCTGTGCAGTGCGTTCGAAAGCCATCCTAATATTTTCTTGTGGGGATTCGTAGAGTAGGAGCTGTAGGCTTAGGATTCAGAATAAAATAGCTAGGAGCTGGTTTGCAGCTCCACTGCACGGCTGTCGGATTAGCTCTCCTCTCCACCGCA
>ML808729.1:122150-137814 GCA_009831015.1 Picea engelmannii | reverse complement strand
CTGTGCGCCGTCGATCTAGGCGCGCAAAATCCAGCCATCCAAAAATGACTCATGCTTAATGCAGACGTGCTTGCGTCCAAAACTTAGGATAAGTGGGTTTTGACCCGCTCTTTTGCAATTCAACCCCCTTAGCAAGAAATATCACTAACATTTGGCTCCATGGGGGATAGAGTCGTCCCTGTGATGCTCTAAGAACTCTTTTGCAGACTTAGTGCCTTTGCTGCTGGGCTATGGAGTAATTTATTAGTCGAGGAACAAAACAAAAACAAAAACAATATTTACAAAAAAAAAAATGAAACGAGCCGACTACGGCTCACAGAAAACACTTCTTTAAGAAATGCCCATTAACTGGGCCACTAAAAACTTCATTGCCTTCCAGATCCTGCAACTTGTAAGTGTTGTTAGAAAATGCTTCAAGGATCTTGAAAGGCCCGACCCAGAGGGCATCAAATTTGCTGTGTTTGCCCTTTTCCTACCTGGGTGCATCCCACTTGAGCACCAGATCACCCTGCTCAAACTCTTTCTTCTTGTTTTTTCTGTCAAAAGCCTGTTTGATCTTCTGTTGGCGATGGTAAGCTCTGTCCAGGACCTGTTCTCTGATCTGCTGCACCTCCACCATTTGGTGAATTCTTCTGAGCACATGGTTAGGTTCCCCCTCATAGTCTTGGAGGGGATTTTCCACAGGCAGGGCAAGCTGAGTGGGGAAGACGGCCCCAATCCCATACACAAGCTGGAAGGGTGAGAGACCCAGGGATTTCTTTGTTGTCACTCGATCGGCCCAAAGTGCAAATTTGAGCTTTGAGTCCCAGGCCCTTTTATTATCCTCTAATATCTTTTTGATAAGCTTGATTAGACTTTTATTAGAGGACTCTGCCAGTCCGTTTCCCTGAGGATAGTAGGGAGTGGAGTGAACCAGTGAAATCCCAAATTGTTCACAGAATTTGATCAGAGGCTCAGACCGGAATGGAGAAGCGTTGTCAGTTACAATTTTGCTAGGGCAGCTGAACCTAGTTATGATGTCTTCCAGGAAGCTGATGATTAATTTGTGGGAAGTGCTTCTGGTAGGGATAGCTTCTATCCATTTAGTGAAGTAGTCGGTTGCTATCAAAATCCATCGGTGCTGGCCACTTGAGGGAGGATGTATTTCCCCGATGAAGTCCAATCCCCACTGCTGAAAGGGCGCTGAGACCACCACCAGTTTCAATGGCAGGGATTTGAGCTGCTGCTCTCTTGAGAACTTCTGGCATTTGATGCAAGCTCTAATTTTCCTGTAGACATCAGGAAATAAGGTGGGCCAGTAGTACCCAGCTTGGAGGATCTTATGAGCAGTGGTCTTCCAAAAATAATGGCCTCCACAGAGACCGCTATGGAAATTGTTCATAACCTTCTGGGCCTGCTGTGGGTCCAGGCACACTAGTAATATCCCTTGGGGGTCTTTCCAAAACAAGGCTTGACCAATAAGGCAATACCTGACAGCTTTGAGCTTCAAAGCCCTTACCTTTCTTTTTTCCATCCCATCAGGGGGTCTCAACTCCTGCAGGAAATACAAGATATCTTTGTACCAGGGGCATGCTGATAGTGGCACAATGCTTTGGGAATCTCTATTGGATGATTCAGGTTGCTCATTGATAAGATTGATTTCCAAGGCTTTATAATTAGATTCGGCCAGGAGTTTGGCCAAACCCTGCCCCTTTATTAGCTTGGTGGGCTTAATTTCCAGGTCAAATTCTAGGATCTTGGCAATCCATTTACTCCTTTTTCCGTCTATGTCAGGTTGTACAAGAATGTCCTTCACAGAGGTTGAAGGGACATATGCAATGATCTTTGAGTGTAAGACATAGACCCTGAAAGCCTTAAGAGCTTTCACCAAGGCATAAGCCTGCTTCTCCATGATTTCGTATTGGAGCTCTGCATCTGTCAGTGCCTTGCTAAAGAAGGCAATAGGCTGCTCTTTCCCTTGATCGTTCTTCTGCAACAGAACCACTGCTACTGTATCAAATGAAGCAAAATAAAATATCATAAAATCTTTAGAATAATTTGGACTGATCAACACAGGAGTCTCGGTCAATGCTTTCTTTATTTGGTCAAAAGACTTCCTGGGCCCAGCAGTCCATTTTATTTCATGGCCCTTCCTGAGCATGGCTGTGATATGTTTCACCAATTCAACAAAATTTGAGACAAACCTCCTCAGGAAATTAATCCTTCCCAAAAATGCTTGGACCTCCTTTTTAGATCTGGGAAGTGACAGGGCCTGAATTGCCTCTACCCTATAAGGATCAATCCTCACTCCCTCTGCTGAGACTATATGGCCTAATAACTTCCCCTCTTGCATAGCAAACAATGAATTTTTGGGATTTAGGGAAAGTCCAAACCTGCGACACTTCAGGAAAACCCTCTTCAAGTGGAAATGGTGCTCTATATCAGTCTTGGAGAAGACTGTTATGTCATCTAAATAAATTACCATGAACTTATCTTTTTCCCCGATGAAGGCTATGTCCATGGCTCGCTGAAACGTTGCCCCCGCGTTCATCAGCCCAAATGGCATCTTGGCATACATGAATGTGCCCCAAGGAGTGGTGAAGGTTGTCTTTTCTCTGTCTTCAGGCATGACTAATATCTGATTATAGCCAGAAAAGTCATCAATCATAGATATCCTAGATGCACCAGTGACCCTCTGCAATATATGTTCCATGTTGGGCAGGGGGTAGTTTTCCTTCCTTGAACTCCTGTTCAGGTTCCTGAAATCGACGCAGAGTCTGATTTCTCCACTCTTCTTTCTTACTGGGACCAGATTGGCCACCCAGCTAGAGTATCTCAAGGGGACTATGATCTGGGCATCTAGTAGCTTCTTTACTTCCCTCTCCATGACAGGTAGCAGCGTTGGATTTATCTGTCTCAGCTTCTGCTTAAACGGCTTAGCCTCCTCTTTCAGTGGGATCTTGTGCTCAATGAATGACATGTCATATGTCTTGAGGTCTTCATAGGTCCACGTGAACACGTCAGCAAACTCCCTCAGTAGCTTAGTATATCTGATCCTCTGCTCCTCGATCAGGTTCTTTGACAGTTTGACCAACCTGGGCTCCTCTGGTGTACCTATGTTGCATTTAGCTGTATCAGCGTCATCACCTGTAACTCTGCCCTTTATTGCCACATCATTTCCATCGAAAAATCTTTCTAATGGGATTAATCCTCTTGGTATATGATTGCTCGGTAGTTGAATAATTTGATGGTCAACGACTTTATTCAACAGCTCCCCAGGGTGGTGATCAGGTTCCTCATCAGGGTCTTCATCTATATGCAATGCAGAAAATTCATCGATGGATTGGAGGAATTTCTCAATCTCTTGATCATCTTCAAATACCTTCCAATGTTTGACATTGTCTGGTACAGAAGGTTTGTATCTAATTTCCACCTCTGATCCATCAGCGGGCAGCGCAGGAGCTTCGAACAAACTAGCTGAGAAGGCCTGAAAGTCGGCTGAAGCATTTTCTTCCCTGGGAATGAAAGAGATGTTAAAGGCCAGGAAGAAACTGTCAATGAGGTCCCATACCTCGCTCATGTAGCTCTTTAGACATGGATGCTTGGTCTGATAGACATTTTTGACCTGCTGGACAATTAATTCTGCATCCCCAAACACAGCCATCTCCCTGATTCCCATTTCTTTTGCAGCCCTTAACCCCAGAACCAGAGCTTCATATTCTGCCACATTGTTGGTGACTTCAAATTCCATCTTGTATGACAGTGATATGGTTTCTTGAGAAGGAGATTTGAATACCACTCTGGCACCTGCACCTATACTGGAAGAAGCTCCATCAAAGAACATCTCCCAAACAAAGGTGACTGGGGAAGGCATCCCCTGATTAAGACTGAGCTAATTTCTGATCTGTAAAGGGGTCTCAGACTCATTAGTGACCTGCAACATGCTAGATCCTAAGTCAGTGTCTAGAGCATAGATGGGATGATTGGTGGGGTTTGCTTCATCACTGACAATGTAGGCTAGCTGGGCTTCTCTGTACAATCTCCTATGTTCACCCGCAAAGACTGGAATGGTGGCATACGTGAGATCCATCTGTAACGTCCCTCCCAGTCTCTTAATCCAGGATCTTGACAACACCATGCCAAACTTGGGGGGAACATCAGCTACCACTATATCCATGACCATACTTTTCATGGGAAGCTGAAACAGGGAAACTGCTAAGTCCTTGATGACTCCCAAACATTGTACCCTCCTGGAGTCAAAGGAATAGAGGTCATGATAGGCTCTGGTGACTTCTAATCCTAGTTCTTCCATGACGGCTTTAGGAATGAGGTTGTGGGAGGCCCCTGAATCCATTAAGCAGTTATGCAGTACTTTATCATGTATGTTCAGGGAGGTGTAGAAGGGAGGGGATGAATCATCTCTGTCTTCTACCATGGGACCTAGGACCACTGCAGGCCTTTCATCTTGGAGGCTTATGAAGTCTGTGGAAGGGCTAGAGGCTTCAGATTTCAACAGGTCAGAGAAGCATTTTTTGAGTTCCCCATGTTTAATTAACTCAGTGAGGGGCACATGAATTCTGATCTTTTGAATTTCATGCTCGAAATTAAAGGAAGAGGTAAGCTTTGGAATTTCTCTAATTTTAGGAGCATGACTTTGAATAATAGGGGAGAGAGGTTGGGCCTTCTTACCTCTGTGGCTGTCAGCTATCTTTTCAGCAGGCTTTTCTGCTCTAGTAGATGACTCAAGAACATCAGGTGCTGCCACCTTCTTGTCAGATCTCAGGTTATACCTGCCTCGGCCGCCACCAACTTTGTCTCCCTTGCTCAATTCATTCAGTTGGTTGTCCATGAGAGACTCTTCGTACGCTGACTTGGTCAGATGGGGGAAAGGACGAGTGATTTCCACAGAGTGTATTTTGGGCTCAGGCTCATCTGCTTCTTCTTCCTCTTCATCAGCTACAAAATTGTTCTGGAAGGGAGCCTGAATCCTTTGGTCATCTCTATCTCTTTCTTTCTCTCTGTGCATAGTTGGAGGAGTAAAATTGTTTGGCCTTTTGAAACCTCCTCTGTTCTCATTGTTCTGAGGGCCTTTGTTCATTTGTTTCCTCTCCATATTTAATCTCTCCATTTCTTCTTTCAAAACGTTCACCAGCTGGGTCATCTCATTTACTTGAGGGTGGGGCAATGATGGGCCGGAGGTGCCGGAGCCAGAAATCAAAGCTTCAGATTTTCCTTTCCTTCTGTCAGTGTCGGCCTTGTTCCTCAGTCTGTTAGCAGCTAGCATGTTGGACTCCACCTCTATAGCTGCATCTTGCATCTGAGCTAAAGAAATGGCTCTTCTTTCCCTTAATACGAGACAAAAATCAGGGTCAAAGGCACTAGCATATGAAATTTGAGCAGATGCTTCTGAAGGTTTTATTTCTGCAGGAATCTTATTATACATCTTATTGAATCTTTTGGAAAATTCAGAGACTGACTCTCCTTCCTGCTTCTTTAGGGATCCAAACTTAGTCATGTAATACATGTAATCTTTTCTATCTCCCCACTGCCTCAGGAAAACATTGTCCAGGGCCTCAATACCAGCAACAGATCCAGGGGCCAGTCCCCTGAACCATTTTCTAACCTCACCATCCAAACTCTGGACAAAGACTCTCATCCAGACATCTTCATTTTCAATATTGAGGTTTTCTGCATAACTGTAAAAGGCAGCCAAGTGCTCTTCAGCAGTCATGTCCCCTTCCCCAGTGAACTTGGGCATATACTTCAAATAGTCTCCAACAGGGAGAGGGTTCATAGGATGAGGCAAGACCAAAGGAGCATATCTAGCAGTGACTATGGCATCCATTCTGTTCTGTGGGGGATTAACACCAGCCATAGGGACGTTGGGTGGGGGAGAACTCGGAGGATATGGAGTGTGAACAGGCGAGCTAGGAAACGGGGTCCTCACAGGAGAGGATGGGGAAAACATAGAGAAGTCTAAGGGACTTGAGTGTGCAGGTGCTTCTCTCTACGCAGCAGTAGTAATCAAAGGAGGAGTAGTGAAACCTCCTGAGGGGGGAGTGACAAGGATCTCTCCCTCTGATACTAGACCAGGAGGAGAAAACTCAGCAGGAACACTCCCGAAGTTCAGAAAACGGGAAACCTCAGAGGAAGCACGACTAGGAAGCTGAAAATTAGAAAATGAAGTTTTCACAGAAGGGGATGGCGTATTACCTTTTTCATCGATGGGAACTTTTTTTGCAGAGCTTTTTCCCTTTCTGCGTACTGCTTCCAAGTTTGCTTCTGGTGTGGCTAAAGGCAAGTGCGGATTAGACCTAGTGTGTCTACCTCTTGAAGCCACAGCTGATAGACCAGGTTCTCCCCAGCGGAGTCGTCATAGTGGAGTTGCCAGGTGCACAGTAGAAATATTCTAGTTCTGATATCTGTTGCACCTTCAGAAATCAATTGATCTTTGTCGTTCAATCCCAGGGAAAATATTCAACATCGTCCCCGTCAACGGCACCAGAAATGTTGGCATTGGAAGTCACTCCTGGATTGCTAGCAGGAGTAGAGCCCGAAGCCCATCAGTTAAATGTCACAATTTATTTTAAAGGGTGATCAAATGGAGGAAAACTCAGAACAACATCATATCAACTCAGAAACCAGACCAGACATGCATGAAAGAATGAGGTCTTGATAAACTCCAAACAGTGAGTCATAGTAAAGGGTGAGTAGATGGAAGACTTATGCAAGAAGGGTGCAAGGTCTATCACATACATCCAGTGTGCAACAGACTGAGGAAGAAATGCATTCGAACACAAAATCCTTTTACATTCAAACACAAATACCAGAGATCACAACAATGCCACAACAAATCCTTTATCACAACAAGATTGTTAAGTCCATGTGAATCCTTCAACTGTGAACCCTCCAGCAGAAGATGAAACAAAGATGGAAAAGAGAAACTGTTTGTTATAAACCAAGAAGTCTTAAACACAGAGGCATAATCAAGGGCCAGAGTATTTGCTAAAACTTTACAGTCGGTAGCTTACCTCTACCATCGATAGATACAAAAATGGCAAAAATGCCTACATATACTCAAAACAACAACAGCAGCGGAACCAAGAAAATTCATTGAAGGCTTTGCGTCTGCATGGCTTCTGACAGTCAACATCTGAAATATCGTGCAACTTATGTCAGATGCAATCTTAATTGTTTGACAGTTCCAACGGTGAATCGATGTGCCTTAAATTCATGGCTGTGCTTTCCCATTAATGCGGAGGCGATATCTAACCACCACCAACCGCTTCAATAACTGCAACATCGGGATTGAGGATGGCCCGGCCAACTCGGCACCTTCTAGACGTGGAGGACATCCCATGCAGCCACCTGGAATAACCGACCGACTCAAAGGATAGACGGGGAGAACAGCGCGGAAGGTGAGACGCAGGAATGGAGTGACGGGGCCGCAACTGCAAGGATGAAGAAAGGGACGATGAGAGGTGAGAGGTGGTGGGGGATTGACAAGGGTCGTTAAGGATATACGCAAAGACAGTGGGTGAATGGATGAGGCAAGTTTAATGCGGTGAAAGGCTGACGTGGAGGGAAAAGGATACACGGTGAGTGATAAATGGATGATGAGATGAGGGAAAGGCCATCTGGAAGTGTGAGAGAGAGGTGAACGGTGACACATGGCGACAAGGGAAAGGCGGGCAGAAAGATGACAAGGCGGGAGGCGGGCCCATGTGGGTTAACGACAGGGCAGCTGAGAAGGTCGGGGCTATGTCTGAGCCGTTGATCTAGGCTCCTTGATCGTGGTCGTTGGAAACTGCACCTACGATTCCGGACCCCCCCCCTCAGCTTAAATGTAGAAAGGCGGGGGGGGGTCCAAAATGGTCTTCATCGCCGTTGATCTGGGCGCGCTCATCTGGACCGTTGAAGAGGTGCACCACCGATTCCGGACCCCCCCCCACTTAAAGGTCGAAAGGCAAGGGGGGTCTGGAATTTGCTGTGCGCCGCCGATCTAGGCACGCAAAATCCAGCCATCCAAAAATGACTCATGTTTAATGCAGACACGCTTGCACCCAAAACTTAGGATAAGTGGGTTTTGACTTGCTCTTTTGCAATTCAACCCCCTTAGCAAGAAATATCGCTAACAAGTTCCAACACAAGGTTCCACCCATTTTTATGCTTGTAGAGGATGATGTCATTATAATGTATTATGCCAGTGTGGTAGCTAGAATTCCATGGAGGATGACACTTTTCGGTGTCGTATTTGCATGGGTCAAGTGTTGGCCCCTGTCAAGCATAAAACTTTGAATTGGTGCCCTAAATATTAGCCTTTAGATATAAGGGATAAGAAATGTTGGTTGTTGATTTTCTTGATAAGATTAAGAGGGAGTTGATTCCATGTAGCAACCAAAAATTCGGGCCACTAGATCTCCCAAGGCTTGTTCTGTTATGTTCCTTTCTTGGTTTCCTAGTGCCTGATTGGGCATGGTTCCAGGAAGGGTTCAAACCCATTTCCCTTTGCAAATGTATGAGTAGGAGGATGTATGGGGCATGTGTTAATGATGTTTGGATGACACAAGAAAGCCAAATGTTGGCCCTTGACCAAGTTTTGTGGATTCTTGGTCATATTTGAACCATTTTGGGACTTCAACAGGCTGTCGAAGGCGAAGCGCAAGACAAAACAGAGATCATGGGATCTCAGCCCCTTTTTAGGGATTTTTGGGTTTTGGGATTATGCAATGGGTATGGGAATGTTGACCCATGGGTTTACCCATGCTTAGGCCCACTTTTGTAATGTATATATAGAAGACTAAGCGATGTAATAAGTGATGAAAGTGGGAAGTAGTGCTAAGTGCTAGAGATCCGATCTGTGTGATCAAGGGATTGCAAGAGTGATAAGTGCTAAGTACTTGCTTTTTGCATACTGTGTGAGACTTTCAGAGCTATGTACAAGTAATTGTAAGAAGTCTTGGTGTTGTACCCTAGCTTAAAGAAGGAGGATCTGGCAGAGTGCGCACAGATCTCCTATCTTCTATGGAGTAGGATTTTGATGCTATGTGCCTGTAAGAAGCTTGACAAAGATAATAAAGAAGAAGATTTGGTGGATGTATCCCCAGGGTGGGGGTGAACCATGTACATGCTGTGTTGCTATGCTTTGTGTGATGTATTGATGTGTTTATGTCTTTACTTGCTAAGTGCTTTGATATAAATAGATAGATTTGTTTATGCTTTGTGCCAATGATGTATATGGATGTTAGATATGACCTATGTGAATGTTCTTAGTGCTTGAATCTGTTAGATCTAATCTATATCTCTCTGCTAAGTGCTTAGATACATCATATCTGAATGAATGATGCGATGCTATGTTTTATCTACGGAGTATAGACTGGTTAAATATTGATGAACTGTCGGTGCCAAGTGCTCTATTAAGTATTACAATCACAGATCTGTGTCTTAGCTAAGGTTGCAGACACTGGAGTCCTGCAACCACCCCTGCCTCTACCTCGAGTGAGACCTCATCTGCTTCTCAGGTGTTTTCGAAAGGGCTGGTAGTTAGGGTTTTGTTGGTGCATTTTTGTAGCGTTGAACCTTGGGTTTTCCCCTATGCCAACAAATGGTTTTGTTGTCAGGACCTGAAACTATTATTGTTGGTAACTGAAGAAGAAGAAGCTTTGTGAAAATATTCGACCTGAAACTATGAAAGATCCATGTGTAGATCTATTTCCCTAGTGCATAGCATTATACTTGACCTGTGAAGCTCTGTGCCAAGAAAAGAGGTAAGATCTGCAAGCTCTGTACTTTGATAAAGGTAATAATAGTGAAAACGTTCTAGATATGAAAGCTTTATGCTCTGTAGAAGTAAGATAACTGGAAATTTTTGTTTCAACAGTATGGATCTAGGTATGTTTGATAGATTTTGTCCTAGATTGAAAACTAGGGCACTAATAGATGAAAGAAGGTTTGATATGAGTAGATTTGATAAGAATAGTGAAAGACATGTTATACCTATTCATAGAAAGAATGTTTGGACTAACAAGTGGATGCAGAATCCTAGAAAGAAATGTTTGCAGGTTAGCTACTATGATCCTAACGCACAGTACAGGAAGAGTTGGGGATCATTTAAAAGAAAGAGAGGATTAACCCTTTGTTACAATTGCAGAAGATCGGGACATGTTGCTAAGGAATGCCCTAGCAGAGGACCTAGTTGTCTTTGTTTTAAAGCTATGGACCACAAAGTATTGGATTGTCCTAGACTGATTACTAATATTGAAGGAATGAACATGAGACAAGAAAACCCTAAGGAAGATCCAAAAACTACGATTATTGCAGAACCCCAGAAAGAATTAGAGAAAGTATTTCTACATATGAAAGAAACCCTTAATGACCACTGACATGTCAGCTTATCAGAGATCTTCAAAGAAAAAACATGCATAGAAGTAATAATAGGAGACTTCGACATTGATTGTGTTCTAGATGAGGAAACATAGGTGAATATCAAGACAAAAAGAACTTGGGAACTTTTAGGGAAGCCTGCTATGACTCCTTCATTGGGAGGAATAGGGCTATTTAGAGGAAAGTTGATAAACCTATGTGGAAAGCTCACCGAGATAACTATGAATTCCAATGGAATTTCGATAGAGGAATATTTTGAGATTATTAAATTTACTAAGGACAACGCACCATTTGATATGTTACTAGGAAAGCCTTGGATTGAAAGATATCACATCAAAAGGAGGGAAGAAGAATGTTTAGAGAAAAAGAAGCAAGAGTTAAAAGATTTCATGACTAGAAGGATCACACACTTGATTGAAGAACATAAGAACAGATCGAAGCTATTTAACACCAGTGACTTGGATGTCGACGTTTCAAGAACATTAGAGGACCCACAGAAGATCGAAGTACCTACTCTAGATAAAGAAGAAGTATTACCCTTGAATCTTAGGAAAGAATCTCATCAATGCGAAGTAACTCTGCCAATAGAAGATAAGAATCATAATGGAAAAAGGAATACCGAGATGAAGCTCACTGGAAAGAAGGCTAGAAAACTAAGTAAGAAAAGAGTTAAGATCAACAAGTTACAAAAGGTCCCAGAGGGACCTTCACAGAAGGAAAATTTGCAAAATTGGAACTTCGCCGAGATAACAGAACAACGTCACATGGCACTTCGCGAGGGTGAAGAAATATAGTCCTTGGGAACAATATAACCGTTAGGACGACGCCCCTCTGAACAGGTAGAAAGGAATTTATTGTTCGCCACCAGACCATTGGACCTCATCGTAACAGACATAACAGAGTTAATGAAGGCTTCTCTCCCGTTGCAACAGATACATTGCCAAGTTATTTATTTATCTTCTTGTGCCTTGCACTGAGAACACTTTTACTAACCATGAATCTGAGCCCACTGACTCGTTGATTTTTCATAGTGATCATTGTGCTATTTACCTCTATCCCATTGTAGTGTCTAAGTTACTCCTCGAACCCAAGATTTCCAACCCTGAGTGTGTATGTCAGACGAGTTCGACGTTGCAGAGAAAGTTGTCGAAGAAGTTATCATTGACCTCATGAATGAAAGACAATGTCGATGTCTACAGGTGTATAAGATTCATCGACGAGAACAGTGAAAGCCTCTCTGTAGACTGCTCGTGGAGTCGAACCATCCCGACCATCAATGAAAAAGAGAACCAAGCACAAAGATGAACTAGCAAATGTGAAGCTGATTTCGACCATATTGCCCGACTACATCCTGCCTTTGGCCAGTGTGGTGATCCGTGATAGTTTACCAAGAGATTTTGAGTACACCATAGTCACTGCGCACCTCCCGAAGGGGATATGCACAGTTCAAGTAGACCAAGACAAGATCGCAACATTGAAGTTTAGCGACTTCAACCTCAGAGATCGAAAGATCTATAGTATTCTCACCCCGTATAAATACCTGACCAAGATGAAGGGGAAGAATTCAAAGATAATCCCCCAGTCATGGACCTTGAACCTCACGCAGTCCACCTTGTTGAATGTCATAAAAAACCCACACTTCGGAAGGCACTAGGAATTCAATGCCTATGTCAAGATACTACTCTCATGCTACCATGACAACTACTTATGGCTATAAAACTGTATTATAGTCAACCCATTGATCCAAAGGATCATAGGACTAAGTATGCAAGGACCCAACCCGCGGGAGTTTTATTTAGGAAAATCCCCAGATCATGCACTAGCACAGAAGATCAAGGATACATACGGGGATGTTGAGAAAGGGACATGAGGCTACAAGGTAGCTTCCATCCAAAGTGGCGCAGTGCACCTAGAATGTCAAGTGATAGCTGGAAAGTTAGTAAGGAAAAACCAACCTACACAAGTCACCAGATTTGTCATTGACCTCGCAGGGAAGTGCGTGAAAGGCCTACAGATGAACTGATCGAAGTACCTAGTTAATCAATTGGAACTAGACTATCAAGAAGCACAAGATCAAGGTTATGAATTTTACTTTAGATGGCTCCTGATCCTCATTGCCTTTGTTTCCTGGGAGATATCGGAAGGTGCGACCTTCCCAGATATAGATTTGTTCGAGCCGCTTGTTGTGAAGTTCGCTACCCTTTGGTATTCAAGTGATATGAACAAACAGTGGCAATTGAATAATGTGTTTTGTATGTATTACCTACAGCTAAAGAGAGTCTTCGAAGCTAAGCCTCACATGACTCCGAACACCTTACAGAGGTTCTAACCCCTGATGAAATTCCGAGCAGATCAACACTTCATCAACATTACAACACGAGCAAATGAACATAAAGAGAAGCTCTAGTCATATTATAAACTTACGGAATAAGACCTTGAGGAGATCACTAAGGAATGGTTAGTGAACCTCCTTATCCCTGTGTTATCAGATTAATCGGTAGGTGTGGACACTAATAGATCTCCCTAGATCCACCTAGATCTAGAACAAAACAGGACAGTACACGACTCTTTCCCTAAGTTGTAATCATTGAATCTGCTAATAGGGAGGAATAAGTGACATGCCTTTCTATTGCTTCCTTAGGTCTCTGTTGCTCCCACTTCGCTCTGGTTCTCTCACGAAGTCAAGTCCAAGACAACACAAACCAACGAAAGTGAATATAGAAAAATGTATTCAATGTCAACTTATGCATATGATCAAGGAATTACACAATAAAGTAAGAGTGACTTTATGGGAAAGGGACATGTCGTTGTATCATATTAATTGAAAGTAGAAGATACAACCTGATCACCTTGATGTCGCAAGCTTCCTTTCAGTGACCCTTGGTTCAAACACACACACTTTCTCTATACTTGCATGAAGAAGATCCAATTCCTCTTGATAGACTAACTAGAGTCTCCAAGCTTTTGTCCAAGCAGGGTTCTTCACACAATTCTTTCATCAATTCTTCAATTAATCTTTCTTAACCTTTTCCAAGAGAAACCTTTCAATATATAGGAGAAGGTGAGATGGTTACATGGATGAGGATAATCCCATCAAATCTAAGAAGTCAGTAAAATGACAACCATATGAATGCCAACTCATTTTCTAGAAGATTCCCTTCTAGAACCCTCGAGACCTCTTCTCCTTTCCAAGCTTAAAAACAAGTTCGCACCCTGTGTATGGAGAAAAATGTGAGAAGTTTGCACCCCAAGTGTAGGTGGACTGTGAGAATGAGGTATTCTCACACCCTAGGCTATAGGCAACCTACGAACTCACTTTAAAAATATGTTTTTTGGAAGGAGACAAGTGCCACTTTTCTCAGGACAAAGTTCTTGTTAGGAGCCTAAATACAACATTGTTCAGATATCATCAGAGTGACCAAAATCACGTGTAATAGAATTCCCCCCAAAGTATGAGGCTAGAATCTATGACAGCTGAAATACTTTGTAAACTCTGTGTGTGTGTGTCAAAAACCAGGAGTGCACCTAATCGGAAACCTGCAAACAACCAAGCATCTGCATAATATAATACCAGTTATGAGGTAGGCATTTCCATACTCAGATCACAGACGAATGACATCGTGAATGTAGGTCATGGCCACAAATCATACACCATGGATCCATGCCGTCAAAAATACTGCACAACCACTAGGAATACACTGTGGATCTATGCGAGAAGACTTAAATTAGAACGACATAGCCACGTGACATACAAAGTGGATCTACGTGTCCGCAAATTATACATATTCCATCGCAACCTGGATCAAAAAGATGGGACCTAGGGTCTTCAATCCTATTACCTGAAAGTACGAATCTAACCATGTGATTACATGTGATGAAGTCAAACATGGTAGAAACCACTTGAGTACCGGTCAATGGTGAAACCGCTAACAAGTGCAAGGGAAATCACCATTAATGTCAATGACTCCCAAGGTACACTAGTACAATCCACCGAATGTGAATAAATGAGTTGAGGTTGAACATTTGATGGAATCTCCCGATCAGGGGTCAATGATAAAAACCCACTGTCGAAAGCGAGGAAACCTACCATTGAGGCATGCAAGTTCCAAGGTACCAAATAATTTCTAAGTCTTGTTTCCAGATAATGAGTTGGAGTCGATGGAACAAAACTCGTCACAGGAGAGCCTTGATGTATCCCCCATCAATGACACGAAATGAGTAACAGATTTTGAAGGTGAAACAAAGTATGAATATAGATGGACATGGACACAGGGAAGGCCAACATGGATAGAATGGACAATTGCAGATGGACGACTCAATAGAGGTTTCAAATGAAATTCTCTTGAACATATGAATGACATGACCAATGATTTGGTAGCATTGACTCAGAGACGACTCAGGATATGACCTTGTAGCAAGTCAAATGAGAGACAAATGGATTTCCCAAACCGGATTTAGATAATGAATAGGGGGTGTCATGTTCAAGAGCGACACTTACTGCCAATAATATGAATATGAAAACATATCCCTTTCCTAAATTTTCCCCCACCATTTCTGGCGAGTACCTCTTTATTTTTATGCAAGCTTGAGGAGGATAACTTGTGCTTGTTGATGTAAGATCATCCATCGTATGAGTCCCTCGAAGTATATTTAACGAACCCTAGGAAGGAGTGGCTCGATCCCATTACGGGTCTTTCGATGTTTGTTTAACGAGTCCAAAGATAGAATACTCGAAGGTGTTTCATGATTATAGAGTCTGGAAAAACACTTAAAAGAGAACTCTCTCAGTTCTGTTTTCGTAAAATAGTTCGACAGGACCAAAAAAGTGATAAACTATCGCCCATCGAACATTTTGTTTAGATAATTTTATGAGCGTGAACAGAACAAGGTCGCGTGGCAATCTTTTCATTTTAAGGAGTGTGAAAAGAGATTAAAGAATACTCCTTTGGGTTTGTCATTTTTGTGTTACCATGATGAGTATGAAAAGACGAGAAAAGTATACTCGGTTGCGTTCTCATGTATTTTCGAGCGTGAGAATGAATGAAGACTGAGCTCGAAGTTTTTCTAAAAACTATAAAAAGCAGTTGTACATGCGACGAAAAAATAAAAACATCCATACTCTTTCATGTGGACTTCAAAGTCGTTATCTCTACAAAAAGTCACACTCATAGGGATATTAGGCATTAGGTTTGATGAATAAAATAATATAAAAATCAACAAAAATGGTAAAAAGTAAATATAAGTGGGTAAAAGGGATTTTACCATATTCATTGTGATTTTGCCAAGAACTTTGCCCAAAACA
>ML808729.1:102226-122100 GCA_009831015.1 Picea engelmannii | reverse complement strand
GATGAATAAAATAATATAAAAATCAACAAAAATGGTAAAAAGTAAATATAAGTGGGTAAAAGGGATTTTACCATATTCATTGTGATTTTGCCAAGAACTTTGCCCAAAACAACCTTTTTTACCTCAAATTTCATCGCTCGATCGCAGGAAGCACAAGCAACCATTTGATGAACCGTCTCCATCAACGAGGTAGGCTCTTGATCCCTCATCTTTTCCATGGTTTATTTTTCATTTTCATTGGCAATTTTCAAGTTTTTGAGTTCATTTTAGGGCCAAAACTTGCGCTCAGGAATTCTCGCGGGCTATCCATATGGGACCTGTGAGAATGCATGATTCTCGCAGGTGGCCCAAAAGGCCCCTGTGAGAATCTCACACTGTGCTAAAGGGGCACCTGCAAGAACCGCAACATGAAATTTTCAAATGATATTTGCTCAATGAAAAATGTGCCAAGGTTTGAAATGAGTTGCTGACCCTTCTCTTATGGTTCTTGTGCAGGTATTTGACAGTCATAATGTTGGAGTGGCGAGAAAGAGAGCATGAGGAAGATGATGCTATTGTTGGGAATGACCTAGGTACCATTGCTGCTCTCCGAGACTATGGGATTCTGAAATTCTTCCAAATTTCGGGCATGAGAGCCCAAGTTAGGTTGTTGGAGTACTTGGTTCATATGTGGGATGTGGACCAGTAGTTGTTTCATGTGGGAGTCCACACCTTGACCCTAGATATCAAGGATATCTACTTTCTGACAGGGTTATCATGGCGTGGATACCATGCTAGCTTGACTAATAGCCAAGGTGGCGGACTCCCTATGAGTGAGTATTGTTGCCAGTACTGCATTCCAGAGGCAGAAATAAGCAAAGGCAAGGTGGCTATCTAGGGGGTCCAGGATTTGACCCTGTGAACCATCTTGTTCACCATAGCATGCATGGTTCGGAGTGTATCTCCACACATGGCTCTCCAGAGCTACTTCCAATACGCCATCGAGTGTACAGAGCCATGAGTCTTCAACTGGGTGGATGCAGTTCTTTGCAGTATGAAGAGGTAGTTGACAAAATGCAGGAGACGTAACCTGAAGTAATTCGGGTACGGATCACTTTTGGTGTCCTTCTTTCTCAAGAGGGTCCCCTTGCTGAGATTACAGGTTGAGTGGGGTTTACCGGCCCCACAGGATCCGAGGATGCTATGGTGGTGCAACCTCATGGCCCGACATGTAGTTGGGCCTATCATCAAATACAATGATTCATTCTTTGGCTAGTTGTGGCCACGGATGTTGATGGTTGATGATTATGCCTATGCCAGATTGGACTTCCGAGGGGAACCAAATTTAGCCCTACCTGAGGATGCTCAGTGGGGTGACCTGGGTAAGAAGCACACATTTTGTTCTTTTTAAATGTTTTTGTAATCTTTATCATATAATTTTTTTTTTATGTTTGTCTAAGGACTAATAAAAAAATCTCCTTTTGATGGCATAGACATGGGGCCATATCGACCACCAGGGACTTCTCCTATTTAGCGACAAGGAGAGGCAGCTTCAGTAGCACGATGGGATCTCGAAGACTATGAAGTAGTGGAGCAAAACTTGGAGGGGTTGACTGGTGACATTCCAGATATGACTATCAGGGAGGTCCCTCGGCGTTATCAACACCACACTGTGGGTGTGTCAGAGTCTATTGGTTGACTACTTCGTAGGGTTGCCCAGGCAGTCGTGTGTTATCGTGAGCGTCATCCATGACACTACTTTGTAGAAGCTATGAGCTTCATATTTTGAAATGTTGGTCCTTGGACAGAAACTTTTTGTAAACAAACTTTTGATCGTTATATACATATATACGGCTTCTACCAGCTTATCTTGTGTTGTGTGATACATGTGAAGTGGTTGGTTTATAAATGGCCTATATGTCTATCTATCACATAGTTAGCTAGTGCATCAGTTAATGTATTTAGACATATAGGAATATGCTGATACTCAATATAATCAAAATAACGTTCCAAGAGGCGAATTCATAAATATTCCCATAATAAAGTAGGACTTCGAATATCATAGACATTACTTAACTATAGTACTACTAGCTGCGAATCGAGTCGTACAACCAAGTGACAGATACCAAGCGAGATAACATCAATCAACAATTCAATAATGGTACTATACTCTGCAATATTGTTGGTTGCACGATCGAGACACACACCTCATAGAGTGATAAGTTCATTTGTAGGGGTGTAAATTGCCCAAGCAACAGAAGCAAGGTTCTGAGTACTATGGCTAGCACCATTAGCAAAGCCAATGTGGGGTAGCAAAGACTCCAACATCTGGAAACCAAACACAACGTAACATAAGGGCAGAGGCCAGATAACGAAAAATCATACTACAGTAACACACAAGAAGTATGATACAATAAAATACAAGTACTCATGCATAGGTGATCTTAGGCATCCCATTTCTGGGTTCACTCTAAGGGATACCGTCGTAGTCTACTAACTCATAAGCTCCTTTCTCTAAAACTCGTCTAAAAATGTAAGGACCTCACCACATAGCTTCAAATTTTCTAGCCCCTAGCACGTCCCGATCTTGTTCGTAAAGGAGAACTAGATCACCTTCAGAGAAAACACGAGGCTTGACATGTTTGTCGTATTGAGATTTGACATGTTTCTTCTAGTTTTCTATGACTAGGGCGGCGTCGCAACAAGTTTCATCTAATTGCATGAGATACAACAGACGTTCTTCTTCGGCATAAGTGTTTGGGAGGAGTTCGATAGCTAGTTTCAGAGAGGGTATCTCACATTCAATCGGGAGGATGGCTTCAAGACCATAGACTAACCAGAATGGTATAAACCTGGTAGTAGACTTAACAGATGTCCGGTAGGCCCACAATGATGAGAAAAACATCATGTGCCAACTTGTTTTGTGAATCCCTATCATTCATCAAAGCATGGTAATGAGGAATTTGTTAATTGCTTCGACTTGGCCATTGGCTTGTGGGTAATAGGGTGTTGAGTTTTCATGGTGAAGACCCAATTTTTCAGTGAGTTTGGACATCATGAAGTTTCTAAAGTGACTACTGTGGTCAGTGACGATAGCCTGAGGAACACCAAAATGGGCTATGATGTGATTGAAAATGAATAATGACGTGGTCTTTCCGGTATTGTCAAATTTCGCCATTGCCTTGGCCCATTTGATAAAATAATCTACGGTTACAATAATGTATCCATACCCCCCGGCCAAGTGGGGGTGACATGTCATGAAATCGATACCCCATTTCGCAAAAGGACCAACAGAGACCACAGGGTGAAGAGGAGGAGGATGTGGCCGTATTTTATGGTTGTAGGTCTGGCAAGCGTGGCATTTTTGGATGACAATTATACAATCGTTAAATAAAGAAGGCCAAAAATACCCTACTCATAAGATCTTCTGGGAAGTAGCATACCTGGACATATGTCCACCACAAGCACCAGAATGGTAGTCATTTAAGGCTTTCTCGGCTTTGTCAAACATGAGGCAGCGTAAAAAAACTGAGTCAATCACATGATGATAAAGAGTATCACCGAGGATAATATACTGACGAGCCTGGTAGCATGTTTGACGTCAGTTAGTACTGGCCAAATTGGGTTGGAAAGTCTGGGTTTGGAGATATATGATGATATCTCCATACCAAAGATCATCAGAACTAATTAGGAAAAGGGATTCATCAGGT
Source organism: Picea engelmannii (assembly GCA_009831015.1). Lineage (NCBI taxonomy): Eukaryota > Viridiplantae > Streptophyta > Pinopsida > Pinales > Pinaceae > Picea > Picea engelmannii. The sequence goes on along the minus strand of ML808729.1, from coordinate 118,411 downwards.
AATGAATCAGCTGCTACATTTTCTGTTTCAGAGTAGGGAAAGTCGCATATCAACTCGAAAAAAACTAAGGATTTCTTGGACTTAGCATGTTTGAATTCTAAGTCAAACTCCTGTAGTATCACAATCCACTTGGAGTATTTTCCCCTGAGCAGTTGATGGGTGAGAATTTGTTGCATAGGTTTGCAGTTAGAAATTACCGTAGTCTTGCGAGAGATGATATAGAGACGAAAACATTGAACTTCTTGAATGGCTTCCAAGGCTAGTTTTTCAACATGTAAATACTTGGTTTTGGTAGGCGTTAGACTTCGACTCAAGTAATAGATGACATGTTCATCATGAGAATCATCCTCGTGGACGAGAACCATAGTGATGGTGTAATCCAAGGTTGTGAGGTAGAGGAAATAATCGTGACTGTAATCAGAGGGGAAGAGAAGCGGAGTATGTGTCAGGGATAGTTTCAAAGCTTCAAAATCTTTGTTTGCGATGGTATCCCATATGAACTCAGACCCTTTTTTGAGTAGTTGTGTAAATACAAGAGTTAGCTCGACATAGTTTGGGATGAAACAACGAAGAAAGTTTACTTTCCCTTGCAAACTTTGTAACTGGCGAAGCGAAGAAGGAGGAGGGAGATTGAGAATCACCTCGACCTTTAGAGGATCTACCCTAATCCCTTGACATGAAACAATAAAACCGAGAATTTGATCGGATTCTATGCAGAAAACGCATTTGTGAGGGTTCAAGCGTATATGGTAAAACCAACATCGGAGGAAAATGGCTTGGAGGTGTATTGGATGATCGACACGGTGCATGGCATGAGTAGGTAAGTCATCGAGATATAGTTGCACGATGTGCTTGATATCATGGAAGGCATAAGACATAGTGCGCTGAAAATTTGTGCCAGCGTTTTTCAGACCGAAAGGAAGTTTGCGATAAGAAAAAGTGCTCCAAGGACAAATAAAATCAGTTTTGTGTTGGTCCTCAGGAACAATGTTGACTTGTTTATATCTGGAGAAACCATCCATCAGAGAGAATATTTCACTTCCGGTGCAATCGTCAAAAATATGGTCGACGAAGGGGGTAGGAAAGTTATCTTTAGGACATGCTTTCTTAATATCCCTATAATCAATGTACACAAGGATGGTGCCTTGTTTCTTATTGATCGAGACAAGATTGGAAACCCAGTCAGTGAGAGCCACTGGGTAAATAAAGCTAGCTTTGAGAAGTTTCTCGACTTCAAGCTTGATAGCGGCTGCTTTACGTGGGCAAACTGGATGAAGGCATTGTTGGATGGGTTTAGCATCTGGGTATCTCTTAATCTCATGTATCACAATGTCGGGGTCAATACCCAGCATTTCTTCATAGCTCCAGGTGAAGATGTCATGAAATTCTTTGAAAAGTGACTTGTAGGTGATGATTTCATCAGGGAAGCAAAAAGCTTCGATATGCATATTTTCAACAATTCTAGGTTTGATGGATATGTTGAGGGGAATAGTGGGTGAGATATTGCTTAAGTTCCCTTCGAAAAACACATCATGTGTAGGCTCAATAATGGTGGAAATGACGAAAATGGTCGACGGGGTTGAGATCCGTTGGTATCTCTCGATGGTGTGTTGTTCCAGGAAGAGGATGGAACAGTGATGTCCATTGTCCTAGGGGGTGTCTTCCATGATAGACATAATCATCTCATTTATGGGAAAAATGACACGGAAAGGATCTGGAGATAAATCATTGAGAGAGGGGGTAGGAGGAGTGGTCGATTGAATGGCCTAATAGGTGGACTCAACCAAACTCAAAGGCATTTCGTCGCCGTAACGAAGATGATCACCAAGGTTGGGTACCATCCATGGGTCATGGGACACAGGAGTTCCATGAATCGAGGTGGAGATCATGTTGATTGAAGCGATAGATGGATGTAGAACATCGAGTAGTGGGATGGGGAGGGTACCCATTAACGAAGAGTATTTAAGAAGACCTACACCGACATTCTCGTATCCGGGGGGGTTTTGGCAATGAACGGTATGTTGCCAGTATGCGCATCTGAGTTAAAGAAGGATAATTGGTCGATGATAATGACCTTTCCTTGATGAGGGAAACGGATGACACGAAAAAGATTCAACACAACTGCACGCATGGAATCAATCCAGCTATGGCCAAGTAGAAGGTTGTAATCGAGAGGAGCGTCAAAGAATTCCACTTCAACTTGGACCATTTTTCCTTCTAAGGTGATCGGAAATGAAGAAAGGACACTGTAAGGCTTAAAACTAGAGCCATTAAAGGCTTTGAGTGTGTTATGGGATTCAGTCAAAGGGGGAGATTTGATGGATTTCCATCAGGTAATAGACATGACACACGTCGAGGCACCCTTGTCAATAACAATTCTACAAAAAATTTTGTTAGAGACAGTGACTTGTATTTGGAATGCGAGTTGAGGGGGTAACCTTGGAATGTGATCTTCCAAGTCAAAAATTATTAAATTCGTGTCTGTAGGGTCGATTCCACCGATAGATTTCAACAGTGCCTTCCGTTGTATAGGAAAACTTTGAAGGACTTCGAGGGATGACATCGCGGATGGTGCTTGGGCCAGATCTTCAACAATATTATAGTTCTAGGCAGTACGGGCATGAGGATTGAAAGATGATCTTTGAATGAAGCCCTTTGGAGGAGGGTGAAGGACTGTGTTGAGGCTTGGTCGTTTGAGATGAAGAGGACCGTTGGTAGGTGGAGTCATAGGAGATGGTTGGGCTAGTGAAGGAGGTGTAGCATCAACCTTCTCTTTGGAGAAAGAATAATCTTTGGCTTGAGTGGTAAGTGTGATGTCACTTTTCTTTGAATCACCTCTACACATTAAGACATAGGATGTAGTGGAGGGGGATGGTTGGTCATGAATGACCAATTGGGCCTATTGTTGAGAAGGGAAGGGTTGTGACAAGATGGCTGGAGTGGGTGGTTTCGTGGTCCCTTGAAGGAACTTAGTAACCTCGGCTCATTGTGGAAAATCCTTCATGTAGTGATCATCAACACAGATAAGACAAGGGTATCAGGGTTTGCACTTATCCCTATCATCAACAGGTCATTTTTTGGTTCTCTCTTCTTGCGAAGTATTGTTTTCCTCCTTATTCTTACCCTTTCCTTTTCTGGATGTGTTTTTACCGATGGGGGTAGATTGGACAGTGTTTACCTCAGAAGTCTTGCCAGTGGGAGGGGTAGGAGATGAAGAATTTTGAACATTTGAAGAAATGGGTTTGGGGTTGTTGCTAGAGGTTTGGGCAGAATGTGGTTGGGCATGGAAAGTTCCAATCACACCATCGACTACATGAGAAGCAACAGGAGTAGTTGAAGTGGCGGAAGTAGAAGGACGAGGTGCATCAGGGAGTAAGTCGTAAAGAGTACCCGTTTGTGAGTAAACGAGGTCAAGGTATTGAGCATGACTAATGGTTTGTTCTTCTCTGACAACTCCACCCATGGCGATGTCACGACCGATATCATTCACAAATGATTTCGTGAACCATTCTGCCAGTAAGTGATCGAGAATTTTGAGTTTGATGAGACGTCGTCTCCATTGTCATTCATGAATGTGATCGAAGATATGAGTGGCTTTTGTTTTTTTGAAAGAACTCAAAATCTTGGTCCCTGTTTCATAAAGGATCGGTAACAGGTAGTGGGTGAGGAAAGCCATAGTGAGGGTGTTGAAGTTGGTGAAGAAACCTCGTGGTAATTATATATACCACTTTGTGGTGGAGCCCATGAGGTTTCGTTCAAAAAGGCATAAATGAATAGAGTCATCCATCAAGGAGTTGGATGAGCACCAAAGGTGAAAAATCATCATGTGATTGTTCGGCTCCTCTCCTGGTTTTCCATCGAATTTAGGGATGTCAGATGGTAGTTTGGCCAAAATGTTGGGCCATTGGGGAGAGTGACGGATCAGATCATTTAAAATCCTCGATAGATCTGGAAGATCCAGGGTGGCTAAGAAGGGTAACTATCTGGTCACATGTGGGTACTGGTGGCTTTGGGGAGGGAGTCCCATTGGTAAACTAGTGGGACCATAAGCAGTCTGCATATAATGTGAGGATCTAGGTAGATTCAGTGGTTGTTGTGGAGGCAAGTAACTCATAGGGTTGTACCCTTGAATGGGGGCTTGGGGTTGAGCATTCGAGCCCCAAATAGGATTATACGTGCCTGGATATGGTTGTCCTATACCAGCAGGTATAATGGATGTAGCTTGAGGCTATTGTCCCCCAGTTGATTGAAGATTATGTTGTATCAGATGGTTCCAATATTGGGCCAAGGATGAAGGTATGTTTTGTCCATAGGGTGGGGTCGGTGGGGGTTGTCCTCCAATCGAGGGTTGTGAATGGGGGGTTGTGTGACAATTGGTATTTGGGATCCAATTGGGATTTTCCCTGCAAGGGGGGGTTGAGTCAAGCCTCCTTGGTAAAAATGTCCACCAATAGGAATCTGGTAATTTGGTGTGAATGATAGAATGGTTCCATTAGGATCAGTGCCTCTGATAGAGGATGGAAAAGGTTTTCTGAAAGGGGGGGAGGAAGTGTCAGAATGAAACCGGGATGAGAGTGCCTAGAAGAAGTGGGACCACGAGGAGTTCCGGATGTGATTTGCGTAGGAATGGGAATAGAGGCATTTAACACACGACATCTGGGTGGAAGTATCGGGGTGACTCTGGGAAAAAGCGGTGTTCCAATAGGGTCTTGGCTAGCCGCGATAATCCTGGTGTGAAGACTTGTAGTATCTGTGTAATGGACCATTTATAAAGGGAGAGTCAAGATGTGGTCAGCTCGCAGAGCTTCTGTACCAGGAAAATAATAAGCAGTAGTAAAATGTACTGCGTCTGGATCAGATGTTTCGGGTAGCATAGGTGAGATGGTGATATCAATGCCTGCTCCTAAGCCAAAGATATCCTGTCCAAAAATTCCAGTATCCCAAAAAGGATCTTGACCCTCAAGTCCTAGAAAAGGTCCAGTCGGTGATCCAGAAGACAAAACAACCAAGTCCCTAGAATAATTCACTTGCATAATACGTCTCTCGGAGTTGGGGTGAAGTTGAAAGTCCTCTTGAGAATTGGAAATTCGGAATCATTCTAGAGAGTCAGTTATTTCCACTTGTGGGGTGCTGACATCTTGGACTTCACTTTGTTGAGGAGAGCCCTCTAGTGAGTTGGTAGGCAAGGGTTGAGAACCTTCCAGATTTTCTTAGGGTAAGCCTTTCATATTATGTGAATGACATGGAGGGTCAATTGTGAACGAGTTAAAATACTGATGAAGAAAATTCTATGGTCAACTTAGGTGAACAAACAACATGCACTAGTAAAACAAATCTAGGGAACAAAACCAAGCAATCAAGACCTTCTAATTCTAAAGTCACTAGTTGGTGATGAAATCCAACGTCGCAATGACGAGATAAGAAGGGGCTGGGCTAGGGTGGAAAATTTATGTTGATGACCTGCTTAACGGACTTACACACTGGTGCAAGATCCCACACATAATCATGAGTATACCCTCCAAGGAGCTCAAGTGAGTTTGGCCAATGTCAATTCCAGGTACCGTGAAGACTTGCCCCTTCATAGTCAACTTGTGTAAGACCCTAAGAAGATAGGCCACTAAGGTTATCACCAACAACAATAAAGCCTGGGGGGACAGTCGACAGTCCGATGCACACGCAAGGGCAGGGTATCTAGCCCGAAATTAGCTTGAGAGGATTCCACTCATCATTGTGGGTATACCTCCAAGTGACCCCTGTAATACATGAAATCTCTACACTGATATCAACAAAGTAGGGTGAGTAACTCTGTCAATATCAATGCGATCTCAGGTTTGACCCTTGTGTGAGAAGGGCTTCCCAGAACAAAATGTTGCAAATGGAATTTGACACTCCTTACCACAAGATGCTATTGTGTTTTTTGTGCTTTGGAGAGTGTATCTCTCTGCCTATTCCAAAGCTCCAACCTAGCTAATGTTGGTGTAATAGAGTCCTAAAAAAGAGTTACTAGCTAAATTTTAAAAAATTGCGCAATATTATTAAAGGTTGTTGTTACTCAAAGGAGACGGAAATGAAACTGATGTTGTGTGAGACTTTGACCCAACAATGCATAGATAGGAATGAAAGATATCAATTCTCATTCGATGAATCTTATTTATAGGAGAGAAAGAGAATTTTTTTGGAACAATCTTGAACTACAATATACAATCTTTTTTGAAATGCAATATCAACAAATCGCAAACAATGCCAATTCTCTATTTGTTCTATTTCAACAATTGATTTCCAATATTTTCAAAATAAAAATTTCTTTAAAAAAAAAAATGCTTTTTACTTTTCAAAAAGAACCACACAATGGTGGTGGAACTAAGGAGAACCAATAACTAATGACAAGCAATATACACCAAAAACCCAAACCAATCTTTCAATGAAGACAAGAATAACAAGTAGACAAGACTAGTCTTTTCAAATGCATGAGGGTAACAATTTTTAAGTAATGAACATTTGAGAAAGACAATTAATCCCAAATTTTAAACCGATCACCAGATCCTGACCAAACAAGCACTCAGATTCCAAGATTAGAGATTATATCCTTGCTAAGAAAAGGTCAAGAGATAACAGTTGAGAAAAAATGAATAAGAAGAGTCTTTGATTTTCATCGACTGATTATTCACAAAATCCAAAGTCAAGAACAATCAATCAATGGCCAAAAAAGTTCTTTTTAGACACACATACAAATCTGGGCATCTGAGCATACAAAAAACCTTAATTCCAAAAATTTTCAAATGGGTTCGTAGGCTAGCAGTAGTGTACAGTGCGAGAATGGAGCATTCTTGCAGGCTAGTCACAAGTAGAGTGTGAGAATCTCGCACTGGACTGAAAAGTAGAGTGTGAACTCAAGGGGTTCTCACAGGTTACATAAGGGTTCGGTGAGATAAGGCCTAAAACTAGGCAAAATTTGGAAAAAAGATAACTTTTGAAGGGACTTCTGGACCCAGAGAGTCTATTAGGGTCTCTTGAAGACTTAGAGATTGATAGAAATGAAAAAAGGTAAGGCTAGAGAAAATGGCCAAGGAAAAACACCAAAAATCACTAAAAAATGAGTTGCATCCCCAGTGGAGTCGCCAATTTTGTTATTGGACTAATCGGTAGGTGCAGACACTAACAGATCTCCCTAGATCCACCTGGATCTAGAACAAAATAGGACAGGACACGACTCTTTCCCTAAGTTGTAATCATTGAATCTGCTAATAGGGAGAAATAAGTGACATACCTTTATATCGCTTCCTTAGGTCTCTAATGCTCCAGCTTCACTCTGATGCTCTCGTGAAGTCAAGTCCAAGACAACACAAACCAACCAAAGTGAAGATAGCAAAATGTATTCAACGTCAACTTATGCATATGATCAAGGAATTACATAATAAAGTAAGAGTGACTTTATGGGAAAGGGACATGCCGCTATATCATATTAATTGAAAGTAGAAGATACAACCTGATCGCCTTGATGTCACAAGCTTCCTTTCAGTGACCCTTGATTCTAGAACACACACTTTCTCTGTACTTGCATGAAGAAGATCCAATTCCTCTTGATATACTAACTAGAGTCTCCAAGCTTCTGTCCAATCAGGGTTCTTCACACAATTCTTTCACCAATTCTTCAATTAATCTTGCTTAACCTTTTCCATGAGAAACCTTTCAATATATAAGAGAAGATGAGATGGTTACATGGATGAGGATAATCCCATCAAATATGAGAAGTCATTAAAATGACAACCATATGAATGCCAACTCATTTTCTAGAATATTCCCTTCTAGAACCCTTGAGACCTCTTCTCCTTTCCAAGATTAAAAACAAGTTCACACCCTGTGTATGGAGAAAATTGTGAGAATTTCACACCCCAAGTGTAGGTGGACTGCAAGAATGAGGTATTCTCACACCCTAGGCTATAGAAAACCTACGAAATCACTTTAAAAATATGTTTTTTGGAAGGAGACGAGTGCCACTTTTCTCAGGACAAAGTTCTTGTTATGAGCCTGGATACACCATTGTTCAGATATCATTAAAGTGACCAAAATCACGTGTAACACCACCAACCCTGTAGAGATGTCTAACCTTGACAGCCCAGAAGACACTCATAAAGAACAGAACAAACCTAGAACTAGCAGAAGAAAGAAGACTGAAGAGGTCGAAGATGTAAGCAACAACTTAGGAAAGACTGCCTCAATATCACCGGACCGAGGAGGTGATGATGAAGAAGAATCTAAATAGAAACCAGACGATGTAACACCACCCAGAGATGAGATTGACCCCTTGAAGAAGAGGAAGGTTTCCCCCCAAAACCTTCTTCCAGAAAGAAATTGAAAGCCACCATGACCAAGATGCATACTGTCCTCACCTCTGATGATTTTGACTTCCTCATAGCATCCCTAAACGTTGCTTCACTGGAAATAGTAGAGAAACAAGAAGCCAAGAAGGAATAATTGTATGATAGAATTGAAGTCGAACTCCAAAGGGTACAACAAGCCCTTCAGTCTGCTCACATAGTCTCCACTGTGCCCCTACGATCGGGAGAACCAGAGTTGCGAGATGAGCCAACCCAACTCCATTGACTTGCTGATATAGTCGAAGATCGCCTTCGACGAGCATAAGAAGAAACAGAACAAGCCACCTAGGCCTTGAAGCAAGTGCAAGGCATACTCATAGAACAACATAGCACTGTAGAAAAGGAAAAGATTGCTCTCCAAGTGAAGTTCAAGGAAGAAAAAGAACAGATGCAACAAGAAAAAGAACAGTTGCTCGGGGAGCAACTCGAAGTAAAAGAAGTGGTCAGTAGAGCACTTCGCTCTGTGACAGTCTTAGAATTAAAGGTAGAGGACTGAGTCGCACATCAAGTAGAGAATCTCGCAGAAGCTATCCAGTAGCTATACCAACACATAGCAGACATAAAGCTCTGCATGGTGCCATAGACTTCGCAAGATGTAAGGGATCAAAGAGAAGAAACCACCAGGAGCATAGTTGAAAGGATAAAAGCTCTTACCATGGAATGAAAGAAGTTAAGAAATTGCAGTGCCCAAACATATGAGCAACTCACCGAGAACCTAGAATTACAAGAACTAGAGTCATAGCTCCAGGAAGCGAAGTAACAAGAAGAGACAATATAGGCGCAATTGAAGCCCCTGTCAGTTGTGGAAATAATGAAGCGATCCCAAGAGCAACGCATTGCCCAACAACAGATCCACAATATTCAGAGTAGTGTTATGGAAGTAACTCAGAGGCTCCAACCTATACAAGATAAGGCTTACCAATTGTTCAGAGAGGTCGAAGGCTGAGGAGAAGAATTAGAGTAGGTTTTCACTGTAGTTGAACAATGCCTATATGGACCTATCAACAATGCAGTCATCCAAGAGTTCACTGAACAGGAGGCCATGGCACAGCAACAAGTCCAAGTAGCTTGAGCCAAACTCGAGGATTTTGAAGCAGAACTACCTAGACCAGAGTGACTTGGGATGAGTCATAGGTGAGTGTTGGAGGCCTATTGTCCCTTGACCAAGTTTTGTAGATTCTTCGTCATGTTTGACCCATTTTGGGACATCGACAAGCTGTCGAAGGTGGAGCACAAGACAAATTAGAGATCGCGGGATCTCGACCCCTTTTTAAGGATTTTTGGGTTTTGGGATTATGTAACGGGCATGGGAATGTTGGTCGATGGGTTTACCCATGCTTAGGCCCACTTTTGTAATGTATATATAGAAGACTAGGCGATGTAATAAGTGGTGAAAGTGGTAAGTAGTGCTAAGTGCTAGAGGTCTAATCTATGTGATCAAGGGATTGTAAGAGTGCTAAGTGCTGAGTACTTTCTTTGTGCATACTGTGTGAGACTTGCAGAGCTACGTGAAAGTAATTGTAAGAAGGCTTGGTGCTGTACGCTAGCTCGAAGAAGGAGGATCTGGTGGAGTGTGCACAAATCTCCTATCTTCTACGGAGTAGGATTTTGATGCTATGTGCCTGTAAGAATCTTGACAAAGATAATAAAGAAGAAGAGTTGGTCTACATAGCACCAGAGTGGGGGTGAACCATGTACATGTTGTGTTGCTATGATTTGTGCGATGTATTGATGTGTTTATGTATTTACTTGCTAAGTGCTTTGATATAGATAGATAGATCTGTTTATGCTTTTTGCCAATGATGTATATGGATGTTAGATCTGACCTATGTGAATGTGCTTAGTGCTTGAATATATGTGTCCCAGCTAAGGTTGCAGACACTAGAGTCCTGCAACCACCCCTGCCTCTACCTCGTGTGATACCTCATCTTCTTTGTAGGTGTTTTTGAAAGGGCCGGTAGTTAGGGTTTTGTTAGTGTGTTGTTGTAGCGTTGAACCCTGGGTCTACCCCTGTGCCAACACCCAATATTGTTCAGTTCATTCAATAAGAAGTGGACATGTGTCAACACCTAATTGGATAGTAACCCTTATACTCTGTGATGATATGTAGTGCCACGTTAGTCCACAGGTTTTTTTGTGGTTGGTATACATGTCACAAAGGATGATGTGGCACATGTCTAGGATAATCATAGTTCCAATGCAGAGTTTCCTATGAGGCCACAGGACGTGATGACGTTATCAACCACATGTTGTGCCACGTCATTGTGCCACATCAACGTGGTGTCTATTCATGTTGTGAGGTATCATGCTATGTGGTATGCCATGTCAGGTCCATGTTTCCATGGTGCTAGATAGACCACCAGATCGGGCACGCTAGGATGGGAAATTATAGATTAGTCGGGGGCTCGGTGCCAAATGGGATAAGATGCCCGGTGGGGTGAGGTCATGATGATGTGAATTCCCAGTTGGGGTATGGTTCAATAAAACCGAACAATAATATAACCACCAATCGAGAAGAATTTTGGATGCGTTAGTTGTGGGGGATCCACCGATGTCTAGTTAGGCATGGAACCGCTTCCCAGTCTCGTCGTTGGATGTACAACATGCTCATCAACCATTGGTCAAGGTGTGCCAAATTGGAGGGTGATGTGTTCTTAAGACCTAAATAGTGGAACATTACCCATTAATTGGGGCATATTACATTAGTAATGTTATTTTATTTATGTCATCTTGGGTCCATTAGTTGTTATTGTACCTCCTAGTCTCCTATATATATCAAGGAGACCTTTCATTTCGAATCATATTGTATTTGGAAATTTATGTGGTGTATAAGGAGTTTCCCCCTTGAAGAGGCTTATTATCTGAAATTATCTCTTTTTCAAGATGTTGACTACTTATTCTAAGGTTTTTTTATGCTATTTTGATATTTGGTTCTTTAGATTTGGTATCAAATCTCAAGGTCTTGGGGTTTCGCTGCTACATCTGAGAAGCCTTGGAATTTTTGCTATAACTATTTTTCTGCAATGTTTCAGAAGGAATTCCTTGGAGGATATTTAGTAGATGGATCAAGGTACGTGGGCTTCAAATTTCATCTCCCGAGGCATTATTCTTTCGGAGATATAGCATGTGTAATATAGGGTTTTGGAATCATGCTGAATTTAGTCATTGTGGAATTGTTGCGATAAAATATTTTATGTGACATTTCAAAACCTGAAACCTAGAGTCTATTCACTGAAATCATCAAGGTATCTCTGATAAAAATTTCCTCCTCTGAGTCATCCTACTTTTGTATATACACCCTATGTAAGATAGGGTATCTGACTAATCATATTAGCTAGTCTCAAACAAGTGTTTCAGGTAAAAAAGTGATATATTCTTCAATGAGTATCCAAATTAAGTGAGATACATTGCATTGGATAGTGGAAAATTCTTAGTATTTATGGTGCAAGTTTAAGAATCAAATATCAGATATTGTGCTCTTGGCATGCTTTACAAGTACTCTCTCCTAGAAGGGACAAAAATCAGCAAGGTGTGGGGAAGTTACCATAAATTCCAATTGGCACATCCAATTTTGATCAGACCTATGGCATTGCAGAGAAAACGTATCATAGAACTAAAAAATGAAATTTTCATACCCAGAAGGGCCAAATTTTTGGAGATACAACAGAAGAAAGATCATCTAGAAAAACCACCTCGAAATCAAAGTTTAAAAGTGATACTTGGCCAACATGCCACCAAAAAAGGGAACTTATACACCAAATAAGCCTCCAGATAGTCCTACTTGGACTCTGGATGAAGGTGAAGAAATGTGTAGGGACATAAATGATTTACAAAAGAAGACAGTAAAAAAAGATGAACTACAAGGGATGATGGATTCAACTTAAGCTAAGTTGGAGGAAATAATGGATACTAAGATGGATGGTTTAAAAAGGGATATCATGGAAGGATTGAAAAATTTCCCAATAGAGAGGCCACCTGAAAGTGAAAATGTATCCCATGAAATTCAAGATGAGGAAACAACGAAGATGAATCAAGACTGGACAAACTCCAACTTTGGGTTGAAGACCAACCACTTTCCTAATATTGATATGAGGAAGTTTGATGGAAATGATCCAATCACATGGATACTTTAGATGGAGCAGTTCTTTGATCTACATGATGTTCCACATACACAAAAGGTACATATTTCTTCTTTATATTTATAACCTAATCAATTTGTGTGGTATCAATGGCTTTGTTCTCGCAAATCACTTGTCACTTGGACAATTTTTACAGAAGAAATGATAGCACACTATGAGGATACAAGGAGCAATACCTACTTTATCCAATTGATAAATATAAAGAAAAAAGGTTCAGTTGCGGAGCACATTGAGAACTTCCAAAGATTGAATATAAAGGAAACAGGTATTCCAGATGAGCACTTGATTTATGTATTCATATGAACTTTAGAGAATAACATTAAACATGAGGTTCACCTTTGGGAACCCAAATCATTGGAGAATGCATTCAAGGTGGAGAGAAATGTTGAAAGTAAAAATATGGCTATGGCTACTATAAGGACCACTCCTAACATCTATTTAGAGAATAATGTTCCTTCTTATAAAACACCTCAACCTACAAGGTTGACACCTCAACAATTGGAGGAAAGAAAAGAAAAAGTGTTATGCTTTAATTGTGATAGCAATTCCAGTAAGGGACATAAGTGTGGTGAGAAGAAATTATTCTACATAGATTGTGAAGAGGAAGAAGAAGAAGAAGAAGCATAAGAAGAACCATCGCAAGATGAAAACATAGAAGACATTTCTTCTGAAGAGTTGAATCCCATGATATCATGTAATGAATTGGATGGAATTATCACTCCTCAAACCCTCAATATCGAAGGATATATAAAAAATAAAAAGGTAATAGTCCCAATTGATTCTAGTAGTACTCATAATTTCATTCACTATAAATTAGCAAAATCTCTCAATTGCTTTATATATCGAGCACCAAAGTTTCAAGTAATGATTGCAAATGGAGGAACTATCATTTTCTTAGGAAAATTCCATAAGATAAATCTTACTATGGGGGAATATGTAATGAATAGTCCAATGATTTCTATACCCATGGGTGGTGTTGATGTCATACTAGGAGTCCAATGGTTACAATCATTGGGAACAATGGATTTTAAGTTTCAAGAACTTTTCATGAAATTTTCATTGGAAGGAAAGGAAATCGAGTTAAGGGTTATCACAAGGAAACCCAGTAAGGTGATAAGCTCTAATGACATGCCAAAATTATTGAAAAAGGGTCATCAGGGTGTAATTGTACAACTATGCTCACTAGATGTTCAAACATCTAAGACATATATTCCCCTAGATATCTAAGGGATCATTGATAAGCATTCCAAAGAATTTGAATATATTACCAGAGGTCTTCCACCCACTTCAAATCATGATCATGTTATTCACCTAATTCCTGGGGGTGTTCCTCCTAACATCAGAACTTACAAATACCCTTATGCCCATAAGAGTGAAATTGAACATATGGTTGAAGAAATGTTAGAGGATGGCATTATTAGACCTAGCCAAAGTTCTTACTTTGCACGAGTGGTAATGGTACTCAAGAAAGAGGGCTCATGGCGTATGTGCCCAGATTATAGAAAGCTAAAAAATATCACTATTAAAGATAAGTTTCCCATTCTCGTCATTGGTGAATTGTTAGATGAACTACATGGAGCAATCTATTTCATAAAGTTGGATCTCCATTCAGGGTATCATCAGATTAGAATGAAGGAAGAAAATATCCCAAAAAAAATATTCCAAACTCATGAAGGCCATTATGAATTTTTGGTCATGCCTTTTGGCCTTACAAATGCACCTTCCACATTCCAAGGGTTGATGAATTGCATTTTCAATCCCTTCCTCTAAAAATTTGTGTTATTATTTTTTTATGATATAATAATCTATAGCAAGTCTTGGAAGGATCATGTTTGACATGTTGACAAGGTGCTACAACTACTAAAGGAGCAACAACTATATGCCAAACCATCCAAATGTTTATTTGGGGTGAAGGAGGTAGATTATTTGGGTCATATTGTATCTCATTAAGGTGTCAAGGTAGATGCTAACAATATTAAAGCCATGATGGACTGGCTGATTCCCAAAACATTGAATAATCTTAGAGCATTTTTGGGTTTGACAGGTTACTACCGCAAGTTTGTTTGGAACTATGGAAGAATAAAATCACTTTTAATAACATTAACTATGAAGGATGCATTTTCAGGGACTCCAGAGGCAACTCAATATTTTGAACAACTTAAATAGGCGATGTGCAAAGATACTATCTTGACCACACCATACTTCACAAAAACCTTTATTGTGGAATGTGATGCCTCGGGAAAAGGCATTGGTGTTGTTCTAATGAAATAAGGAAGGCACCTTGCTTTTGAAAGTCAGACACTCAATGGAAAGGACTTACACAAACCCATTTATGAGAAGGAAATGATGGAAATACCACATGCCTTGAAGAAATGGCTCCCTTACCTAATAGGTAGGCACTTCAATGTCAAAACAGATCATGATAGTCTTAAATACATGACCAAGATGTTGGGTTATGATTTTGAAATCATCTACAAAAAAGGGAAGAAAAATTTTGTGGCAAATGCACTCTCAAGAAAGGATGAAGATGTTTAGGCATTTCTTTGTGCTATCTTGATGATCCAACCTGATTGGATAATAGAAGTGAGGGATGAATGGAAGAATGATGAAAATGTGTGGACTCTCATTCAAAGGTTGCGACAAGATTCTAGTGCATCAGATACATTTACATGGAAAAATGATTCAATATGGTACAAAGATCGCTTATATTTGTGTAATAACTCCCAACTAAAACAAAAGGTACTCTTGGAATTGCACACCTCTCTAGTAGGAGGGCACTGAGAATTTTTGAAAACCAACCATAGGGTCAAGAAGGAATTGTTTTTTGGATGGCCTTAAAATTGATGTTCAAAGGTTTGTGGCAGAATGTTTGGTTTGCCAACAAAATAAGGTGGAAATAATTAAGACCCCAGGTCTTTTACAACCATTATCCATCCCAAGTCAATGCTGGGAGGAGGTTTCCATGGATTTAATCACAGGGTTATCAAATTCTGAAGGAGAGAGTGTCATAATGGTGATTGTTGATAAACTTACGAAGTACGCACACTTTTGTGCACTCTCTCATCTTTTCAAAGCTAGTACAATTTCCACTGCATTCATGGAGACAGTTCAAAAGCTATATGGAATCCCAATGATTATTGTAAGTGACAAAGACCCCATCTTCAATGGGCATTTTTGGACAGAATTATTTTCTTGTTTGGGTACTCAATTGGCACATAGCTCATCTTATCATCCTCAATATGATGGACAAACCGAGATAGTGAACAAATGTCTAGAAGGCTACCTTCGTTTCTTTGTCCATGATAAACAAACACAATGGTTCAAATGGTTACCCTTGGAAGAATGGTAGTATAACACTTCCTTTCATACTGCAAAAAAAATGACACCATTTATGGAACTCTATGTATATCACCCACCTTCCATCACCACTTCTCTAAAAGAAAAATCTAAGGTTCAAGCAGTGGAAGATCACATTGAGCATCAACAACAAGTTCTCCAACTCTTAAAGGACAACCTGACCATGGCACATAATCACATGAAACAACAAGTAGATCAACATCATAGTGAAAGAAGTTTTGAAGTAGGGATTGGGTATTTTTAATACTACAACCATACAAAAAGATGTCCCTCAAGAAAACGAGGAAGTATAATAAATTATCACCAAAGTA
>ML808729.1:81714-101812 GCA_009831015.1 Picea engelmannii | reverse complement strand
AAAGAGAGGGCCTAAAAACTTTAAAAGACCATAAATTTTGATCCTAAGCTTGGTTTTGAGCATGGTTATAGTATTTAAATGTGTTGAACCTGCACATAATATATCTAGCTATAAAATACCACACACATTTGCAGAGAGAAATTTAGAAAGAAGAAGCAAGAGAGAAAGAATGGAAGAATTCTCATTAACCATAATGAATAATGAATAATTTACACATGATATACTTTGTATAAATCAACCAATGTGCATTGGAGGTGAAGCCAAGGCACCATCGTGGTGGTCTAGAGTGATATGGACACACACCATCAGTTATGAGAGTGAACTGCCACCTAGTCTAGTCTCTTAGGCAGTTACTAGAATGAACTGCCACCTAGCTGAGTTGACTAGTCTACCAGTCTTCAGTTAACTGACTGAAACAGAGTGAAGTGAGGAGGAGATCAGGGAATCATGGGTAAATCTCAAGTATGGTGATGATTCCAAGGCTAATGTGCATTAGCTGGTGATGATCCCAATGTTGCATGGTGACAAAACCAATGCAACATCTAGACACCACTCAACTAGTCAAACTGAAGTGAAAACTGAATAGAATATTCTCCCTAGAGGAATATTCTTGCTAAAATATAAGAGACTAGATAATGACTAATAATGACTAATAAACAAGGAAAAATCTTAGGAAAATTAAATGCTATGTGTGTGTGAAGTAACTCCAACACCCCCCCTGAACATCACTATGGTGAAAATAAAGAATGGGTCCCAATAACGAGGCCATGTTATGTACCCAAATACAAAATATACACTGAAATAAAGTGAGGAAAGAGGGGAAACCTCGTGGGAAACCCCCCCCTCAAGGTACAATGTATGTAAAACGAATAACTACAGTTGCTAGGAAACTGTGTCCTTCACTCCAAGATTACTTCACAGAGAATGAAACTTCTTTTCAGTGAGGGTCTTGATGAATATGTATGTCGTATTTTCTATTGAAGGACAGAAATGTAGGTCGATGATATCCTCGTGTACTAATTCTAGGATGTAGTGCATGTGGATCTTGATGTGCTTCATTCACTTCCTCTGAACTGGATCTCTACAGAACTTTAGAGTCACACCAGATGATGATCGACCGATGAAACTGAATGCCCAACTCAGTGAGAAAATGTTGTATCCACATAGCCTGAATGGTTATGTTAACTACCCCTTTGTAATCTTCCTCGGATGAAGAAAGAGAAATAGTAGCATGATTCTTGCTCGACCAACAGATAGGACTGGAACCAAGACTAAGTGAGTAACTAGATGTGGACTTGTGATTAGTGTTGTTTCCATCCCAGTTAGAATCAGTGAACCCGATGAGATAAAATGTACAATTTGTTACATAATGAATCCCAAAGGTGATGGTGCCCTGTACATATCAAAGGATATGATTTGCAACCTTCGAATGTAGCTCATGTGGCTCCTGCACAAACTTGGAAAATACGCCAACTACATAGGAGAGATCTGGTCTGGAGTGTGTGAGATACAACAAGCTCCCCACTAGTTGTCTGTACAGTGTGTTGTCAACCAGTGGAGTGTTCCCTCCATCCTCAAGTTTGACTCCTCGTAGGAAAGGAGTCGAACCTCTCTTGTATTCTATCATGTGAAATATCTCAAGGAGATCTCGAGCATACTTGGCCTAAGATAGTTTGATGCCTGATGCATCCTAACTGATCTTGAGTACAGGGAAGAAGTGTAGCAGACCTATGTCCATCATCAAAAACTTGTCATGTAGAATCCTCTTGACTGTAGAAATCGTTGAATTCAAGAAACCGATGATCAACAAATCATCAACATACAAAACTAAGAGTAGAAGTGAATCAGTCATCCTGAGCATGTAGACATTTCGGTTTGATTTACAATGTACAAAGTTCTGTGACAATAAGTAGGAGTCCATCTTGGCATACCATGCCCTCAAAGCCTGATTGAGGCCATAAAGAGATTTATTCATTCGATAGACCAAATATGAATCCTGCATAAATCCATGGGGCTGATCCATATATATCTCCTCAGAGAGATCACCATGAAGAAATGCATTATTCACATCCATATAATGGACTTCCCATCCCCTGGATGTTGCAATGGAAAATTCCAAACATATGGAATCCATCTTCACTACTAGAGCGAAGGTCTCATCATAGTCAATGCCATGCACCTACTGAAATCTTTTGTCAACAAGCATGTCTTTGTATATGCTAATCTATCCATCTATTGCGCTCTTGGTCATGTAGACCCATAGACATCTGACAAGTTTACTTCCAAAAGGAAGGGGAACCATGTCCCAAGTCTGGTTCTCGAGGAGAGAGTTGTACTCCTCCTGCATGGCAGATTCCCAAAAGGGATTTCCAACAGCCTCACCATAAGATTGTGGATATTAAGATTGAACCAAGAAAAGATGCCTCGAGGGAATTTTTTTAGTGTCAGTGAGTTCAATAGGAGGCTCCTTGAGATCAGATCGAGTCCTCATAGTATCAGTTGAATCACCAACAAGATCCCCTGCATCCTGAAGAGTAGTTTGTGCCCACTTGGGCCTGTTCTCTGGATCTGCATTTGAATTTGGATGCTCTAAATCTGCATCTGACTATACTGACTCTGTATCAAAATTCTCTAAATCCTCTAAATCAGAACTCTCGTATGAATAATATTCTACATGTGCATGCTCATCATCTTAGACAGGTGGAAGAATGAAGGTGTTTGCATGCGTCTGTTGAGGTACATGCGAGACACTTTCCTTGAATTGGAAACTTCACTCAATGATGATCCAGTCCAAGGAAAGATCAATAAGTCTGTATCCCTTCACATCATCGGGGTATCCAACAAAAATACACTCAGTGCTTTGTGGATCAAGTGCCTTTCTCTTTTTAGAGGGAATCTGGGCCCATGCACGTGAATCGAAAATATGAAAGTGGGTCACTTCTAGTTTGAGGTCGCTCCAAGCCTCATAGGGGATCTTATCCTTGACAAATCTATGGGGAGATCTTTTTTGGATGTAGGTTGCACAATTAAGTGCTTCGACCCATAGTCTCTGTGGTATTGACTTTGCATGCAGCATGCAATATGCCATCTCTTTTAGAGATTTTTTTTTCCACTCAACAACTTTGTTTTGTTGGAGAGTATAAGGAATTGTGTGCTACAATTGAATCCCCACCTCATGACAAAGATTTTGGATATCATGATTGAAATACTCTCCCCCATTATCAGTTTGAAGGACTTTGATTTTCTTTCTAGACTATGTCTCAACTAGGGATTTGAAATATTTGAGGTGTTGAAAGACCTTGAAGTTTTTCATGAGAAAGTAAATCCATGTGAAATGTGAGAAATCATCAACAAAAATGAGAACAAACCTCTCTTTTCTGATGCATGGATGCAGAAAAGGACCCATAAGGTCACTATGGATTAGATCTAAAGGAGAGGAAGCTCTCTAAGTCTTTCCTTTGTCTAATTTATCTTGAGGGTGTTTTTCAAGAACACATCCCTCATAGATTCCTTTGGATAAATGGATTTCAGGTAGACCATCAACCAATCTTTTCTTGCTAAGCTGCTGCATATATATGAAATTCAAATTCTTGAGCCTTTCATGCCATATCCTACTACTTTCATCAACATGGGTAAGCAGTAAAGCAGAATCTAGTTCAATAAATTCAGAAAATGTATATAATCTAGATTGATGATTTACCTCACCGGTAGCAACCATGGAATTGCTTTTCATGTCATAGATTTCCACTGCATTTGGTGTGAATATGAATTTCTTTCCGGTGTTGGAATTATTCATTTGATACACAGAGAGAAGATTGAAAAAAAGTTTGGGAACGTGCAACACATTCTCGAAGCTTCCGTTGGTGATTCAATCCTTCCTTTTTCAGTGACCTCGACTGGAAAGTTATCCCCCATCAGAATAGGAGGACCTTTGCATGCATCCAATGAAGAATAGACTACTTTTGTGGCAACCATGTGATGTGATGCTCTTGAATCTACAATCCAAGCATCGAGAGAGGAGTTGATGGAAATCAAGGCATGGATAGAATTTCCTTTCTTGGGATTCTGATCTTCTGGCTTCTTCTTCTTGGCACCCTTGGGGATGTGATCTCCAAGGTTTTTTTTCTGAAGTATTTGGGTCATTAGATCTATTTTTTTTTGCATGCATGTGGATTTTGGATGGAATCCTTTATGGAAGTATGTGCATTTCTCCCCTTTTCTTCCCTTTCCACCTTTGGATCCAAAGGCATCGGTGAAGGGTTTTGAGTATCCTATAAGACTGTGGATCTTAAGATTGGACCAAGAAAAGATGCCTCGAGGGAAATTATTTAGTGTCAGTGAGTTCAATAGGAGGCTCCTTGAGATCAGATCGAGTCCTCCTAGTTTCAGTTGGATCACCAACAAGATCCCCTGCATCCTGAAGAGTAGTTTGTGCCCACTTGGGCCTGTTCTCTGGCTCTGCATTTGAATTTGGATGCTCTAAATCTGCATCTAACTATACTGACTCTGTATCAGAATCCTCTGAATCCTCTAAATCAGAACTCTCGTATGAAGAATATTCTACATGTGCATGCTCATCATCTTAGACAGGTGGAAGAATAAAGGTGTTTGCATGCGGCTGTTGAGGTACATGCGAGACACTTTCCTTGAATTGGAAACTTCTCTCAATGATGATCCAGTCCAAGGAAAGATCAATTAAGTCTATATCCCTTCACATAGTCGGGGTATCCAACAAAAATACACTCAGTGCTTTGTGGATCAAGTGCCTTTCTCTTTTCAGAGGGAATCTGGGCCCATGCACGTGAATCGAAAATATGAAAGTGGGTCACTTCTGGTTTGAGGTCACTCCAAGCCTCAAAGGGGATCTTATCCTTGACATATGTATGGGGAGATCTTTTTTGGATGTAGGTTGCACAATTAAGTGCTTCGACCCATAGTCTCTGTGGTATTGAATTTGCATGTAGCATGCAATATGCCATCTCTTTTAGAGATTTTTTTTTCCACTCAACAACTTCATTTTGCTGGAGAGTATAAGGAATTGTGTGCTGCAATTGAATCCCCACCTCATGACAAAGATTTTGGATATCATGATTGAAATACTCTCCCCTATTATCATTTTGAAGGACTTTGATTTTCTTTCTAGACTGTGTCTCAACTAGGGATTTGAAATATTTGAGGTGTTGAAAGACCTCGAAGTTTTTCATGAGAAAGTAAATCCATGTGAAATGTGAGAAATCATCAACAAAGATGAGAAAAAACCTCTCTTTTCTGATGCATGGATGCGGAAAAGGACCCATGAGGTCACTATGGATCAGATCTAAAGGAGAGGAAGCTCTCTAAGTCTTTCCTTTGTCTAATTTATCTTGAGGGTGTTTTTCAAGAACACATCCCTCATAGATTCCTTTGGATAAATGGATGTCAGGTAGACCATCAACCAATATTTTCTTGCTAATCTGCTGCATATATATGAAATTCAAATTCTTGAGCCTTTCATGCCATATCCTACTACTTTCATCAACATGGGTAAGCAGTAAAGCAGAATCTGGTTCAATAAATTCAGAAAATGTATATAATCTAGATTGATGATTTACCTCACTGGTAGCAACCATGGAATTGCTGTTCATGTCATAGATTTCCACTGCATTTGGTGTGAATATGAATATCTTTCCAGTGTAAGAATTATTTATATAATACACGAAGAGAAGATTGAAAAAAAGTTTGGGAACATGCAACACATTCTCGAAGCTTCCGTTGGTGATTCAATCCTTCCTTTTTCAGTGACCTCGACTGGAAAGTTATCCCCCATCAGAATAGGAGGACCTTTGCATGCATCCAATGAAGAATAGAATACTTTTGTGGCAACCATGTGATGTGATTCTATCGAATCTACAATCCAAGCATCGAGAGAGGAGTTGATGGAAATCAAGGCATGGATAGAATTTCCTTTCCTGGGATTCTGATCTTCTTGCTTCTTCTTCTTGGCACCCTTGGGGATGTGATCTCCAAGGTTTTTTTTCTGAAGTATTTGGGTCATTAGATCTATTTTTTTTTGCATACATGTGGATTCTGTATGGAATCCTTTATGGAAGTATGTGCATTTCTCCCCTTTTCTTCCCTTTCCACCTTTGGATCCAAAGGCATCGGTGAAGGGTTTTGAGTACCCTATAAGACTATGGATCTTAAGATTGGACCAAGAAAAGATGCCTCGAGGGAAATTCTTTAGTGTCAGTGAGTTCAATAGGAGGCTCCTTGAGATCAGATCAAGTCCTCCTAGTATCAGTTGGATCACCAACAAGATCCCCTGCATCCTGAAGAGTAGTTTGTGCCCACCTGGGCTTGTTCTCTGGCTTTGCATTTGAATTTGGATGCTCTAAATATGCATCTGACTATACTGAATCTGTATCAGAATCCTCTAAATCAAAACTCTCGTATGAAGAATATTCTACATGTGCATGCTCATCATCTAAGACAGGTGGAAGAATGAAGGTGTTTGCATGCGGCTGTTGAGGTACATGCGAGACACTTTCCTTGAATTGGAAACTTCTCTCAATGATGATCCAGTCCAAGGAAAGATCAATAAGTCTGTATCCCTTCACATAGTCGGGCTATCCAACAAAAATACACTCAGTGCTTTGTGGATCAAGTGCCTTTCTCTTTTCAGTGGGAATTTGGGCCCATGCACGTGAATCGAAAATATGAAAGTGGGTCACTTCTGGCTTGAGGTCGCTCCAAGCCTCATAGGGGATATTATCCTTGACAGATCTATGGGGAGATATTTTTTGGATGTAGGTTGCACAATTAAGTGCTTCGACCCATAGTCTCTGTGGTATTGAATTTGCATGTATCATGCAATATGCCATCTCTTTTAGAGATTTTTTTTTCCACTCAACAACTTCGTTTTGCTGGAGAGTATAAGGAATTGTGTGTTGCAATTGAATCCCCACCTCATGACAAATATTTTGGATATCATGATTGAAATACTCTCCCCCATTATCAATTTGAGGGACTTTGATTTTCTTTCTAGACTATGTCTCAACTAGGGATTTGAAATATTTGAGGTGTTGAAAGACCTCGAAGTTTTTCATGAGAAAGTAAATCCATGTGAAATGTGAGAAATCATCAACAAAAATGAGAACAAACCTCTCTTTTCTGATGCATGGATGCAGAAAAGGACCCATGAGGTCACTATGGATCAGATCTAAAGGAGAGGAAGCTCTCTAAGTCTTTCCTTTGTTTAATTTATCTTGAGGGTGTTTTTCAAGAACACATCCCTCATAGATTCCTTTGGATAAATGGATGTCAGGTAGACCATCAACCAATATTTTCTTGCTAAGCTGTTGCATATATATGAAATTCAAATTCTTGAGCCTTTCATGCCATATCCTACTACTTTCATCAACATGGGTAAGCAGTAAAGTAGAATCTGGTTCAATAAATTCAGAAAATGTATATAATCTAGATTGATGATTTACCTCACCGGTAGCAACCATGGAATTGCTTTTCATGTCATAGATGTCTACTGCATTTGGTGTGAATATGAATTTCTTTCCGGTGCCAGAATTATTCATCTGATACATAGAGAGAAGATTGAAAAAAAGTTTGGGAACGTGCAACACATTCTCGAAGCTTCCATTGGTGATTCAATCCTTCCTTTTTCAGTGACCTCGACTGGAGAGTTGTCCCCCATCAGAATAGGAGGACCTTTGCATGCATCCAATGAAGAATAGACTACTTTTGTGGAAACCATGTGATGTGATGCTCTCGAATCTACAATCCAAGCATCGAGAGAGGAGTTGATGGAAATCAAGGCATGGATAAAATTTCGTTTCTTGGGATTCTGATCTTCTGGCTTCTTCTTCTTGGCACCCTTGGGGATGTGATATCCAAGGTTTTTTTTCTGAAGTGTTTGGGTCATTAGATCTATTTTTTTTTGCATGCATGTGGATTCTGGATGGAATCCTTTATGGAAGTATGTGCATTTCTCCCCTTTTCTTCCCTTTTCACATTTGGATCCAAAGGCATCGGTGAAGGGTTTTGAGTACCCTTCCTTCTTCAGATTTGCATTAGCTTTCCTTTTGTATTTATATTTATATTTCTGATATTGATGGCTGTCATATTGCAAAGTAAGTGAATGCGCGTTTGGGCCTTTGATTTTTCCCATGTTGATGAGCTTGGCTTGCTCTTGTGTCAGGGATTCGATAAATTCCTCAAGAGAAGGAATCTTGCAGGTGGCTCGAGAGGTGAATTTGACAGAATGGAATGTGGATATGAACACAGAGAATTCAGGACCAAGTTTAGAGATAATGGTGAGAATTATTTTCTTCTCCTCCTTAGATTTATCAACCCCGCAAGATTTGAGTTGTGACACTAAATACTTGAATTTTGTAAAGAAATATTGGAGATTGTCGAAGATTTTTGGATCCAATGTGAGAAATTCCACCTCGAGCATGTGTCCCCTTATCTCATCCTATTTTCAAAATATCCCTTCCAAGGTTGTCCAGGCTTCATTGGGGGTTTTACAAGAAGATATGTGAAAACGGAGATCCTGAGAGATGAGACTGCAAATTGTTCTGAATGCTTCATCCATTCGATTTAGATACTTGGATTTTTCTATGGCTGATGTGGGTTCTGTGTCTGTATTCAAGGTTAACCTATACAATCCTCTAGTTACATATGTATGATTATTCTCTCCTTCCATGCAATGTAATTTTAAAGTGTAAGAATGAATTCTTTTGGGAATTCCATTTTTCCGTTGTATTCAATCTTTGGTACTTGCAAAAAATAATTTGGTTTAGTTTTGCTTAGAAGTCCCTCGACTCTGATACCATGCAAATGTGTTAAACCTACACATAATATATCTAGCTAGAAAATACCACACACATTTGCAGAGAGAAATTGAGAAAGAAGAAGAAAGAGAGAAAGAATGGAAGAATTCTCATTAACCGTAATGAATAATGAATAATTTACACAT
The DNA here is from genome assembly GCA_009831015.1 of Picea engelmannii. NCBI lineage: Eukaryota > Viridiplantae > Streptophyta > Pinopsida > Pinales > Pinaceae > Picea > Picea engelmannii. The sequence goes on along the minus strand of ML808729.1, from coordinate 92,841 downwards.
GATATACTATGTATAACTCAACCAATGTGCACTGGAGGTGAAGCCAATATTCCATAGCGGTGGTCTAGAGTGATCTGAACACACACCTACAGTTATGGGAGTGAACTGCCACATAGTTTAGTCTCTCAGGCAGTTATGGGAGTGAACTACCACCTAGCTGAGTTAACTAGTCTACCAATCTTCAATTAACTGACTGAAACAGAGTGAAGTGAGGAGGAGATCAGAGAATCATGGGTAATTCTCTAGTATGGTGATGATACCAAGGCTAATGTGCATTAGCTAGTGATGATCCTAATGTTGCATGGTGACAAAACAAATGCATCATCTAGACTCCACTCAACTAGTCAAACTGAAGTGAAAACTGAAGAGAATATTCTCCCTAGAGGAATATTCTTCCTAAAATATAGGAGACTAGATAATGACTAATAATGACTAATAAACTAGGAAAAAACTTGGGAAAAATAAATCCTAGGTGTGTGTGAAGTAACTCCAACATGGTCGTTGGAAATCTCTCGATGAGAAGAAGTAGATTATGAGATCAGAAATTGATTTACATGGGTGATTGAGAAAGGTGGTTTGAGAAACAAAATGAGGAAATTGTTACATCATGTTGGCTTAGGGACAGACCCAGGGTTCAATTCTTAACAATGTACCAACAAAACCCCGACTACCGGCCCTTTCAGCAACACCTATGAAGTAGGCAAAGTCTCACCCAAGGTAGAAGTAGGGGGGGTTACAAGATGTAGGTGTCTGTAACTAGGCTAGGACATAGATATGTGATAAGACAACTTCAAAGAATAGTCTATTAATGCTTATTAAGTAACATGCATTAGTTTATTAACTTAATTAACACTGCAGGACATAACCAAAGATAGATTGACGCATTAAAAACGAATGATTATATACCCTGAGCACTTAACGCTTAGCACTTAGCATTATCAGTTAAATATAGCATTCATTTTCCCTTAACACAAGTAAAACAACAAAATATGTATCTATTACACATCATAATCAAAGCACTAAGAAGATTCATAACAGAAATAACACAGCACAAAGCCAACCATGAGACACAAGATATACATGATTCACCCCAGGGTGGGGCTATGTCCACAAACCGCTTCACCTCTTTATTATTCTCCAAGAACTTACATTCAATCTCTCCTGTACACTAAGACACATAGTCGAACTCCGCACCAAACAAGAGATTTTTTCACTAAGCACTAGATCCTCCTTCCAAAACTAGGTCAATTGGATAGAACCAAAATATCTTCTCACAACACTTATCACCTTATACAAAATCATAGTCGAGCACAAAGCCTCTACCACATACACCTCTTTGCACAAAATCACTTATGTTCACAAAAACCTACCCCCCTTCTACAATACATTCCTCTTTATTTATACTTTTACAAACCCTTACAATAAGGCCTAAACATGGGAAAACCCCATGGGACGACATCCCATAAACCTGTTACAAAACTCTAGAGTACCCTTTACTGGGTCCACATAATCCTAAAAAATGGGTGAGATCCACAATCTCAGCTCCACCTGAGCACTCCTTCTTCAACCAACGTGTCAAAGTCCAAAAGTGGGCCAAATATGACTAAAGTTTCCTCAAAACTTAGTCAAGGGTCAACAAGACCCCAACACTCACCTGTGACTCATCCTGAGTCACTCAGGTCCGGACAATGCTGCTTCAAAATCCTCGAGCTTAACTCAAGATATCTTGACTTTCTACCTCGCCCGAGCCTCCTGCTCAGCGAGCTCTTTGCTTGTCTGCTCTATAACAGGCCCTTCTAGGCATTGTTCTACTGCTGCAACTACTTTATCTAGTTGTGAGCCCTGTCCATCAATCTCCTTGAACACCTTTCAATCTTTGTCCTAAACAAGTTGTAGCTTTTTCATTACTTCCATTACCTTACCTTGGAGGGTAGTGATATTTTGTTGTACTGTGCGCTTCTCTTGATATCTCTTTATCCTTTCCACTGTTGTGAGTAGCTTCATCTGCACTTGCAACAAAAATGCTTACTTTTGTGCCTCCTGTGTCTGTGCTTCTAGATTATTTATCTCTGGATCCTTAGCGAGGCATTCATATGTCTAGGTTCTCTTGTCACTCAACTATTTACATACTGAGGTGAGGGATATTATATTTTCTACTGTGTTTTTGGCGGACTCCTCCCTCTGGTCATGCACCTCCTACAGGGTGCTTGGTACTATTTGGGCCTCCAATTAGGTTATCCTAGCCTAAAGCTGCTGGAACGTCTCTGCAAGCTTTAATGCTTGAGCTTCGACTGACTCTTGCTCCTCCTATGCCAAGCCTGGCATAGAGCGACATGTTTTATTTACTTCTTCTTTGACCATGACCTACTCTACAAGAAGATGCTATTTTCCCTCTATAGCTGGGATTTTTCATCCCGAAACTTCGCCTAAAGCTTTGCTTTGTTGCTTTCATGGGCAGCTATATTGTCATGCGTTGCTCATAATTTTACTATGACTTCGTCTTTCTCCTTTTGAAATTCTTCTATAGCCTTCTCCTTATCTTCCTAAGCTCTCTGGAACCGAGCTTCTGTTGCATCTGCAAGCCTTCTTAACTAGGCTGGTTCATCCCCCAATTCTACAGTCTCTGATGAGGAAGGCACAGTCGACACAGTAGGTACTGCGTGGACCAAACAAATAGTCTGCATCACTTCCTTCAATTCTCTCTCAAACCTTCCATATAATTCCTCTTGTTTCTCTTCGTATCTCTGCAACATGTCTTCATAGGCATCCTCCATATCTCTGCGGACCAGACTAATGTCATTGTCTATGAGAAGCTTCCAACTGTGGCTTATTGGATTGCATTTTCTTCCTTGTTGAAGGCTTCTTTGGAGAAACTTTCCTCTTTTGTGGTGTCACTATCCTAGTAGGGGGATCTTCAGGTGGTGTAGCTTTGCCTCATCCTTTCTCTTGTTCTCCTTCATCTCCTCCTCCCTGTCATTTTTCTTCGTCTTCTCCTCCTCTTGGTGATCCAGACCCGTTATCTCCAGAAGTTTTTTCCTCTTCGTCACTCTCTATGTCCTGGACTTCAGCTTTCTTTTTCTTCTTCTTCACCCCACTAGACTATCCGACATGTTCAAATCGTGTAACTATGGGGCTTCCTATTGTGTCAGTTGTTGGTCACTATAATTTTTTATTAGTTAAAACAATCAAGTGTCACATAAATTGTCAACCCAGGGAAGTCTGTTTATTTCAAAGGCATCACACACTGTATATGCTCAATCTCAAAAGCAATCCAAAGTTGTAGTAAAAGTTACACTAATCACACCTTGCCTTGAACATACTAAAGTTCTACCTTGAATTACAGTGAAATAAATCTATCTATTGCATATTTTTAAGATTCAAAATGAAATAATTATCAGAAGAATCCTGGATTACATAAAGAAATAGAAACCTAGGAAAAAGGAACCTTTCAGCACACTGCAAAGAAGACTAACTATTCTGTAACAGAGAACATGACCCTATTCCCCAAAGTAGGAATCTTCAACACCTATCTCTGACTATCACACTTTCATAGACTCATTCTGCAAATAGAATTACCAATCAAAATGATTAACAACTACCGAAAGCTAACTATTCTGTAACAGAGAATAGGACCTTATTCCCCAAAGTAGGAATCTTCAGCACCTGTCTCTGACTATCACACTTTCATAGACTCATTCTACAAACAGAGTTACCAATCAAAATGATTAACAAGTACCGAAGGCTAACTATTATGTAACAGAGAACATGACCCTATTTCCCAGAGTAGGAATATTCAGCACCTGTCTCTGACTATCACACTTTCATAAACTCATTCTGCAAACAGAATTACCAATCAAAATGATTAACAATTACCTAGGAATGAATTGTATGAAAACGATATAACAATCAGTGGAAACAGAGTTTCAGCAAAATAGAGTTTTAACAAGGTATAGATAAAAACAATACTAACACACTACAGAAACTAATGGGTGAATATTGTGAAGAAGGTGGGCCCTTTTCTTCTCACAAGATTCCCCAGAAATCAAAGGAATTAAGAAGGAATGCTCAAAATGATCTTTTATTCATCTGTCAAATATGGCAAGTTACAATATCCAAAGTGAACATGCTCCTTCTCTGTAATTCGCCTCTAGCTAAGCCTTTCATAATCCCCCTTCTAATGATGATGTCTCCCTTATTTAAAGAGGAGAATCTGCTTAATACAATTAAGCATAAAATTACATGTGTACATACAAATCCTATTCTTAGTCTGATCTAATATTCTATGCTGGAATAGGATATTCTAATCTTCCATAGAAAAATGCTATTACAGTGGTTGTAATCATGCTAGCTTGAGGTATAGTTGTTGTGGCCAGTGTAACAGCTCCTTTATTTGTCCTTTCTTGTTACTGTTGTATACTGTTTCAGCATCACAAATCATGGACTGTTTCAACAATGAGATTTGTGTACTGTTTGACTGTTTCAGCGATGTGGTCTTCAAGCAGGAATGATGGTTGTAATGGTGTTGGCTTAAGGTACAGCTTGTTGCGGCCAGTGTAATATCTCCTTCTTGTTATTGTTGTATGAGAAATGTTGTTTCAGCATCGCAAATCACAGACTGTTTTAGCAACGGGATTTGCATACTGTTGACTGTTTCAACAACATGGTCTTCAAGAAGCAACAATATATTAACTGCAGTCTTCAAACTATTTTAGCAACTATATATTTCTGATTAATGGCTAAGTATGAGAGTGATGTAAAATTACATGTAAAACAAATTAAACATATAGAAAAGAGAAGAAACGTTATATACTTTTGGAAAAATGGATTAAGGTGATAATGTAGGCTTAAATATGAGTGGGAAAAGGATGTAATGATAGCAAAAAGTATGAGCTAAAAGGTACATTATAGGGTCCTAACATCCCCCCCAACTAAAAAGGTTGCATGTCCTCAGGCAACTTCAATTTGAATCAGAATTCAGATACTGACTCTAAGCATGCAAATTACTTAAGCAGTAGCTGTAGAAGGTACTGTCTATTGGGGCTCTGAATCCTTGAACATGTTGTAGCCTTTGCCAGGTTGCTACTTCAATCTTCTTGGGAAACTTATGATGAACTTGATACTTCTCTATTGGCATCCACAGAATGGGAAAATGGAACTGATAACCTATCCAATTTTAAGCACATTGTTGGACACATTTGATGTAACTAGGTACCTGGGAGATTTTTGTCTCAAGATTGGTAGGACTAAAGGGATTGTGCTCCTACCTTTTCTTAGAAGATTGTTGCCAAAACATTTTATTTTCTTTTAGGGCAGCAGTCTTTGTGGATTTAATAAGCTGTTGACAATCCTAAAGTATTGTTTCCTGTAGTTTCCTTATGTATTGTGTCATCCCTAGTTTCTTCAAAAATTGGTAATATTCTGCAACAAAGGTGGCAGCGTTCTATGGTTCTGGCCGTATCCAGAGGAGACGATTATCTTCATTATGCTTGGCAGCTAGAAAATCATTCTGCCACATAATCTAGTTGGTAAGGAAGGAGACGAGTGCCCGAATCTAGATATCACTAACAAGAGGGTTAAGATTAAGCTGTCTATTCTTAAGGATGGCCTCATTATGAAGATATACCTCACATAATAGATGTTGATCAATAGTAGAGGCTTCTACAAAAGTTTGAACAAAATCTTCTAGTTTGAGCACTGCATAGGGTCTTCGTTCTTTGATTGATTTAATCTGAAAAAATGTAAGTCGTTCTATAAGGAAAAGAGAGTAATTTGAGAATGGTTTCCTAGCAGCCAACAATTTTTGTACCAAATCAAACATCAGGAGCAATTTGCCTTTAACTCTTCATTCTGCTTCTTATGGGCACAAGATTCTTGGCATGTTTGCTCCAAATCTTCCTAGTTTGAATAAATGTGGTTCAACCAAAGTAGTTTGTGCTCCTGCAAACTTTTGTCCTGTGTAATAGCAGACTCCTTTTTCCATTTTTCCATTATTACCTGCTCATTCCATGGGAGTTTGTGTTTCAGCATCATAAGTGGTAGGCTGAGGTAGAGTCTGAGTGGTTTGTTCCACAAGAGTAGGGGTACTGGTCTTGCCAGGAGGGGCAGGTTCATCAATAGGCAGAGTTTGTGTTTCAACATCGTAAGTGGTAGGCCGCGGTAGATTCCGAGTGGCTTGTTCCACAAGAGTAGGGGTACTGATCTTGATAGGAGGGGCGGGTTCATTAGCAGACAGAGTTTGAACAAATTTACTAATGAAAACAGGGGCTTCAGATTTAACAGTTGTTGTAGGCCAAGGTTCCTGTAGATTAGCTTTGCTTTTTGAAATTTTTGAAGGTCCTACTAGTTCTTGTGTAATAGTAGGGCGTTCCTCTTTTTTAACTGCAAAAGTTGTAGGTGCAGGGGAAGCTCTAGGTATTGGAATTTGAACCACTTTGTAGCCTGCTTTATCATAAATATCCCCACATTGGCTACATATATACTCTCTATATTGATTATCTTTTGTGTTTTTCTCTGCCATGGCCGCTACGTTAGCCAAGGTATGCAAATTAAGTTCCCTGTGATAGGCTTCCTTTTCCATTACCAACTCTTGCTTGTGAGCTTCCAGTTCTAATCTTAGAAACTCATTCTATTGTAAGAGAGAAGCCATTGTTGGTTCTGGCTGTTGATCTGTCATCGGTGTATGAAGAGGGGTGACTGGTTTTTGTGTAACGGTCACAGCCTCGGTAGTTGGTTCTTGTGGAGCGACTACAAAATCAACAGTTGATTCTTGTGTTTCAGCTACTTGATGTAAAGAAAATAGTGTTTCAGCACCCTGGGCATGTGATTCTTGAACTTCAGGAATAAAGTCAGCAACTGGTTCTTGTGTTTTAGTTGTAGCTGATTTTGTGTGACAGCTATAGCTGGTTCTTGTGTTTTAGCTACTGAATGAGTAGTTGGTTCTTTTGTGACAACTATTGTTGCAGCACCCTGGGCATCTGATTCTTGTATTTCAGGAATGAAGTCAGTAGCTGGTTCTTGTGTTTCAGCTGTAGATGGTTCTTGTGTAATAGATATAGTTGGTTCTTGTGTTTCAGCTACTGAATGAGTAGCTGGTTCTTGTGTGATAGCTACTGAAAGAGTAGATGGTTCTTGTGTGACAACTACTTGATGTAATGAAAATGATGTCGCAACATCTTGGGCTTCTGGTTCTTGTGTTTCAGTGCCCGTGGGTTGAACAGGTAAAAATTCTGGTGTTTGGGAGGGTAGAGGTGTATGGGTTTTTAGCAAAATGGGTTGGGGCCTTAGGGCAGTGGCAGTAGCAGCTGCTTTGGTTGAAGCCCTCATTCATTTTTTTGGTAAAAGGGTAGGAAAAGTAGTAGTTTGCCTCTTTCTTTTGTGAGTGGGTTTTTCCTCAGTGATGGGGTAGGGAGGGTTATCAAGTTTATCTACTTCAGAATCATCACTAAGGATATGAACAGTAGGAGTAGATGATTCTGGTAAATTGTGGGGCGAACTTGGTATAGTGGAAGGAATTGGATCAATTGGATCTGTAGGCGGATTAATAGGTATTTCCAGAGGGTCAGGAAGGTTTTGTGGTTTCTCTTCATGAGGGTTTTCAGGATGTTCAATAGCTTCCTAAGGGTTTATGGGTGGATTGATTAGGAGAGGGTTTTGTTGGGCAAAACCCTTTTGGATGACTAATTGAATGAGACGGTGATGGGTGAGGGAAATGATGGGATTTTTAGCCTGTTTACAATAATGCGACATGTTTCTAAGACATCCAAGCAGATAGTAAGGAATATTTACCAGTCTAGCATGTCGTAAATGAGATAACAAGACAAAGTCAGACTGGTAAATTACCTGGTATAGACCTTCACAGGTAAGGTAGTGTTTGAGAAACTCTGCAACTTTCAGCCAAGGAGGCAACAATGAGCTAAGTCGAACACCCTGGCCTTTAGGCTCAACTTGTTCTCCTAGCAAGAAAAAATCCTACTGGGCATTAAGGATAATGTGTTTGTGGTTGAACCAGCAAATGTCAGTGACGGGAAGACCCGAAACCTATGCGATATCATCCTCTGTGACTGGAATCCAAACCCCTTGAACAATAGAATGGTCTTGTTGGAGATTCTGAGCAAATTGAAGAACCTATTGTTGATCAAATCTCTGGAGCCTCTAAAAATAACCCAGCCAGCCTGCCTGCTGAAAGATTTGGTAGACTTATGGATACAATTCTAGCAGGGTTGTCATGGCAGGTTCATATTGTATAACATGACCTCCCATAGCTATTCAGCTCAGTAGAATGCATAGTTAGAGAGTCACGTAACCGCACCCAGACAAAGTAAGTTTTGCAGATGAGGGAATGTAAATGATGGTGAAAAAAAATGAAATGATGGGTAAAAAGAAGTGACGGTAGTCGGTTCGTGTGAAATGATGGCATAAAATTTCGATATCCCCCCCCCCCCAACTATGGCTAAAATAGTGATTTTAAGTGAATGATAATAATGAATCGGGATCTTCTCATCAGCCATAGTTCAATTGTATTACATATAAAGTTTACATACCACATATTTACCTTTGATTCGTACTTCAAAAAATACAGTGCATGTCTGTAATAGATCTGCAGTAACCATGGGAGAGACTTTGGATTTATGAGAAAAATTGTATCAAGGGTTTGTTTAATCATGAGAGAAGGTAGTGAAAGGACAGAATGTATTATGAAAATAGGAGAAGTGAGAGTGAAAGAGTTGAAAAAGATGTTTTTATTGACAGGAAATGCTGAAAAAGTGGTGTTTCAGCAACAGGAAAAGAATGGAAAAATGTTTGCTAAAGAGTGATGTTTTAACAATGGAAAATACTGCTGAAGAAATGGTGTTTCAGTAGCAGGGAAAATGGGAAAAAAAAGTTGTTGAAGAGTGGTGTTTCAGCAATGGGAAAATGAGGAAAAATGTTGCTGAGGAGTGGTGTTTCAGCTATGGGGAAAATGAGGAAAATGTTGCTGAATAGTGGTGTTTCAGCAGTGGGGAAAATGAGGAAAATGTTGTTGAACAGTGGTGTTTCAGTAGTGGGGAAAATGAGAAAAATGTTGCTGAAGAGTGGTGTTTCAGCGATGGGAAAATGAGGAAAATGTTGTTGAACAGTGGTGTTTCAGCAATGGGGAAAATGAGGAGAATGTTGTTGAACAGTGGTGTTTCAGCAGTGGGGAGAATGAGGAAAATGTTGTTGAAGAGTATTGTTTCAGCAATGGGAAAATGAGGAAAATGTTGTTGAACAGTGGTGTTTCAGCAATGGGGAAAATGAGGAGAATGTTGTTGAACAATGGTGTTTCAACAGTGGGGAAAATGGGGAAAGGGAATGGAAAGGAAAGAAAATAAAGAAGGATGAATGATGGGGATGTTTGAATGGGAAGTAAAGATGAATGGATCAAACAAAGAGGGAGCAATGCTTAACAAAATGAAGCTTGGATCTGCTTGTAGTAAGATTGTCCTTTCTTGGTAGGCCTTTTCTAGATCGAGAATTTGAAAAAGAATCCATTGTAACATGCCATTCCTTGATAGGGATTATTAGTAAAAGAAATTTAATCTAATACTAAAGAAATTAAATTTAGAAAAATTAATTGCAATGAGGGGTAGGAGGCTCCTCTAAAAAGAGATAATGTGAATTTGCCACACATGTGGACTTAAAATATTCTTTGGAAATGGGGCACTGGCACAGATGGAGCCGATGAACATTCACTAATAACGATGTTTTAGAGTCATCAATTGTGAGGAGCCTTACTGTTCCATTGGGGAAAATAGTGTCCACTTCGTAAGGTCCTAGCCATATTGTACGTAGTTTCCCTTGAAATTCTTTAAACCGAGAATCATACAATAAATCCCAATTACATTTTTCGAATTGCTTATGCTTGATGGTTTTATCATGCCATTTTGTTTTTTGTTGTTGAATCATAGTTTTTTGGTGAATGGCATCTAGTCTTTTTTCATCCAATTCATTAAGCTACTACAACCTGGTTGTTTGTGCATCAGTCAAATCAAGGTTAACAGCTAAAGCAATCCTTAAGGTTTTGATTTCAAATTCCACAGGAAAGAAAACACTTTTTCCATAAACTAATTCATAGGGGGAGAATCATGTAGTATTTCTCCATGTAGTTCTGTAAGCCCATAATGCTTCAGGGAGCCTTTGAGACCAATCCTTCCTGTTTTCCTTCACTGCTTTTGTGAGAATGGCCTCTATTACTTTATTTGTTCTTTCCACATATCCATTGGCTTGGGGGTGGTATGGTGTAGTCATTCTATGATGAATATGATATTTTTGAAGGATGGCTTTAAAACCATGAGAAGTGAAAGGAGGTCCTCCATCTGTGACTAATTCTCTAGGCACTCCAAATCTGATAAAGATATCTTCAAATAAAAAGTCTAGAACAACTTCTTCAGTAGCTCTATGGAGTGCTTTAGCCTCCACCCATTTGGTCATATAATCTGTGCAGACCACCATATAAAAAATTTTATTGGATGGAGGGTTAATGGGTCATACAAAGTCTAAGGCCCATATTTCAAATGGTTCGAGTACTACCTGGGGATTTAATGGCATTTCATCTCTTTGATTAGGTTGACCCATACTTTGACAGCTATTACAGGCTCGAACATATTTCTTTGCATCTTTAACAAGTGAGGGCCAATAATAACCCATCCTGAGAATTTTATGTGTTGTTCTTTTATCAGGAAAATGCCCTCCACAAGGGCCATCATGACAAGCTTTTAGTAGATCATAAACCTCATCTTCTCTAATGCATATTTGGATTTCTTGATCAAGTCCTGTGTGGAAAAGACACCCACTTATCCAGGTATACCGATCACTTTGTTGAATGATTCTTCTTTTCTCTCGGTGGGATAGGTGTGGTGGTAACTTCCCTACAACCAAATAGTTAGCAATGTTTTCATACCATGGTGAGTGAGCAGATACTGCAAATAAATATTCATAAGGAAAGGAATCATCTACTGGAGTATTACATCAGGTGTTAACCGAGAAAGGAAATCAGCAACTACATTTTCTTTTCCTGGTCTATCTACAATTGTAATATCAAATTCTTGTAATAATAGTAACCATCTGGTGACTCGAGCATTTGTGACAGATTTGTTCATTAAATATTTG